>VSMD01002698.1:0-79675 GCA_008750895.1 Mirza zaza | reverse complement strand
TAAGCATTTGCGCAATAGAAGCCCTACCCTGAAAATAAGCCCCAGTGCTGGGCGTGGCTATGAAAATAAGCCCTAGTGGTGGGCGTGGCTATGAAAATAAGCCCTAGTGCTGGGCGTGGCTATGAAAATAAGCCCTAGTGGTGGGCGTGGCTACGCAGCGCATCTGCACAACCCATGCATGTCGTCGCGGAGCGGGAAAGAACACGAGCAGCCCTTCTCATCTGCCCCGTGACAGCTCTAGTGCTCGACAGGAGAGATCGGGGCCAGTGGTTCTAAAGGAAACAGAGTCCCAAGACATTTAGGATGGAATTCGGGCTTTGGAGAGCGATGATGATGTTCCAAAACAATATGACTTCACTCTATTTGAATAAATGTAGATCATTGTCCTGTACTTAAAAAAAAAAAAAACACATCCCCTGAAAATAAGCCCTAGGGTGTCTTCTTGGGGAAAAATAAATATAAGCCCCTGTCTTATTTTCGGGGAAACACGGTAGTAAAGGAAACTAGTCGTGGGATAGATCCGTAAGAGCTTTATATTATCTTCACAATTATTGGGGGAATCTAATAATGTTCTCAATATTTTTAAATTGGAGGATAGGTATGATAATTAAGATGATGTATTTTTCAAACACTTTACATGTATTGATTTATTCCATTTTTACAATAACTAAACTCTCGATCTCATTCAATTTTCACAATAACCCCTTTTATTGCCTAATATGATAGCTTGTTTTGTCATTGCCATTATTATATTTGAAGGGTCTTTAGATGTGAAGAAGATGAATACCCTTCAAGAGGGTGTTTGAGCCTCTGAACTCATACACGAAATGGCATGGACCATGAGCTACTGGGAAAAACATCCCAAGACCCTCATCGTGCCTTCATACCTTCGTGGCAAACAGATCTAGACAGAGGATATAATATGTTCCCTGGAGATTTAATCAGCGTCCCACATAATCTGATGTTTCCAATATTCAGTGTAAAATATCCCAGCCTCTCTGGTCATAGTTACAGAAACTCAGTGAAAAATCCCAAGATAGCTGCTCCGTGCGTTGAAATAGTTGTAGATTTCAGATTGTCTTCTCAACGTTGACTGACAAATAGTTTTAAGGTTTAAGTCATGCCCTAAAGTCTCGGTTTGTAGCATGTTTTGATGCAATGGCGTTCTCTTGGGAGGAATTACATGTGACGTCTTATTAAGGTTCTTATATAGGTTAAACAATTTCAGCTTTATTATTCTTGACGATCCAGAGATCTGGCTTGTCTGGATTGATTCCCAAATCACCCTGTGCAGGGGGGTGGGTAGCTGGGGGTGGGTCTCACGGTTTGCCACAGCGATCACCACTCTACTGCATCGTCTCTTTACATCTTGTTGTGTTTGTGTCTCTGTTCGTGTTCATGCCTGGCCCTGTGGGCATGCCGTCTACAGAAGCTTAATAATGGTAACCGCTACCTTCAAATCTTGGAAGCACGTGTAGATAGAAAAGGGATGGAGTTTCTCTGGAACACCAGAAAGCAAAACTTCTGTGAAAGGCTAATATTTACATTGAGTTAAATTTCTGCTGAGTTAACCTGAGACATACCTTGACTTGGGAGGCGCTGAGTTCATTGCCTGCTATTGCCAGTGTAGAGTTGAGTCCAGCTCTGGGTTGGCTGCATTTCCATCAAGCTCTGAAAGTCTACGGTGTCTGCTGCCCGTGGTCATCGCAGATGTGACGTCATTTCATCTCTTCAACTCTGAGTGCAGAAATCCTTCTGTGAGCGTCCTTGATATTTCTGAAGGCTTCCCAAATAGTACTGCTCAATTCCTGAGCATTCCTTTTTTTTTTTTTTTTTGAAATTATTTTAAACCGAGATGTTCTCTAAAAGGATTTATAACTTACCATTAGAAATCCTCTTCATTGCTTTTTAGCCCTTTAGGATTTTGTAGGGATTACTAAGGGGATTTCTTTTTATCACTAGGGAAATATGGCTGTAGCTATTATATCTTTAAAAAAAAATAAATCTCAGGAATAGCCTGACAGTGAGGAATGCATTTATATTACCCTCTGGAACAGGTTTTCTTATAACCTAGAGATGTTTTTTAAAAAGTATTTTAATTTGACAAGAACAATAGTAAAATAAAACCCGGAGGAGTTAAAGCCACCTGTCTATGTGGTTTGCTAATATGGACATTACTGAATAGCAAAATATAGTTTGGAAAACCCGGTGCTTAGGAAGCAGTGGTATTGTGGCATTCCCTTACCCTGTCTTTGCAGCATTGTCAACAGCCATTGTAAGCAAACACAGATGTCTTTATAAACTCTCCTCCTAGTCTGGCCTCTCTATCTGGGTCCACCCAACCGGCTTCCTCGCAGGCTGTTGGCCAGGGTCCTGCCTCCCTCCCGGAAGTGTCCTTTGCTCGCAGGTGGCTTTGCTTGCTTCCAGGCCTTCCCGAGAGCATGTCTCTGAGCCCTGATTAGGCCAGCCTCATCCAGGACGATCTCTCTTTTCATCCACTCCAGGTCAGCTGATTAGGAACCTAATCAAGGAAAGTATATTCCATGGCCTTCTCTGCTCCTGCCCACACACAAGGGGAAGAGGGTTTACAAGGTGTGCACACCACGGCTCAGAAACCTGGGGGCCTTCATAAACTCTGCCTGTCGCAGATGGGTCCCAGGTTCCACCCAGCAGCGGCTGTGTGTTTGGAGATTATAGTTTGCTACCAGAAAAAAATAGGAGACCTTATACCTAGTAGGCAAATAAAACCCATAGTTACAGCCGTTACCAGCGCAGAAGAAGGTTGAGTCCTCCCCCATCCTTTGAGGTTTTAATATGATAAATTGGTTTATGAGCTTTATAGTTCCCCAATTAGTTGTGCAGTTCACAATCTGAACTGGAGGAGGGCATGGGGTTAGACCTTTGGAACGAAACGTTCTTAATTAGAAGGCCACTGAGCTTCTAAGTTCAGTGAGTTCATTAAACTCAAGTCATGGGCCCTTCAAAGAGCTTTATAGTTTTGTGCCATATAAACATTGCCTGCAAAACCAGGCTGAGCAGAGTTGTAAAACGTGAGGTCTCACGGATCTTAGATGAGAAAGTGATTAATGCAAACTGAATAAACTCTCATAGATGAGGGGGCATTTGTGCTGAGGCTTGGAACAAAAGAGGGTCACAAATTTAGTACTTGTAACAACTTGTACATGCAGTTCTTTAATTTGTTTACAATTAGTGTGATCTTTCTTCCCAAGTCCTTTAGACTCACTTATTAGTGAAGAGGGAAAAAAATAAATAACTAAGGTAGATATCCAATCAGATTATTATTATTATTATATTTTTTTGAGACAGAGTCTCACTCTGTTGCCCAGGCTAGAGTGAGTGCCGTGGCATCAGCCTCGCTCACAGCAACCTCAAACTCCTGGGCTCAAGCGATCCTCTTGCCTCAGCCTCCCAGGTAGCTGGGACTACAGGCATGCGCCACCACGCCCGGCTAATTTTTTCTATATATTTTTAGTTGGCCAATTAATTTCTATTTTTTTTTAGTAGAGATGGGGTCTTGCTCTTGCTCAGGCTGGTTTACAGCTCTGTCCAATCTGTTAGTTCAAATAGTCTGCTTAGGGGGAGAGTTCAGTCTCTTATGCAAAAACGATCAGTATCTCCAGTGGGGGGAAAAAAATCATTAGCCGGTCAGATTGCCACCACCACCTCCGAGATACTCTGAAATGACACGCAGACGCGTGGGTGAGCGGATGTGGCTCTCAGCCTCTTTGTGGAGCAGCTGGGTTATAGGCCTTGGGCCATGGTGTTCTCTGGCTCCTCTGCCCACTAAGTCATGTCCCTTCTTCACTTGTTTCTCGCTTATACCACTGATGTCGCCGGTAACCGGCAGTTCTCTAGACTAGGTCTCTTCCAGCTTCCTGGGGGTGCATGGCGGTCCCCGGCTGGTCCAGCCTTAGATGCCCCTGCTGTTGCCATGGACATGTCTGCCATGGGCTGTGGTCTCCACCAGCATCCCGGAGGTTGCCTTCTCCTGCCGGGAGTCTCACTCCTGTTACAGCAGCCCGTGGAACCCCTGGTCCCATCCTTAGCAGCCTCTCGTCCTATGGACCCCACAAGGTGCAGCCTCAGGGCTTTCTCTGCCGGCCCCAGGGTGGCCCCAGGACCTCCTACGGGGGCGGGGAACAGCTCAGAGACCAATCCAGTGACAGGTGCACCTTCATTGTTATCAATGCCACCTTTGCTCATCTAACCAACGTCACCCATTGGGCTTTGGCCCAGGATGAAGGAAATTCATTATTGTTTCTTCCCTTCCCTTCTTTTTTCTCATTCCAATTATTTTGTAGCCCCTGGCCCCCCCCCCAAAAAAAAGAGTGGGTTTGCTCCTAGTCCTCATCTTATCTGGATCTTTCTCTTACAAAAACTCTGTGACAAAAGAGGCTTAGTTGTCTCTTGATATAGCTAATGAGAAACAAAGTAGATTATATTTTCTTAAGAAATTAGCCTGGCTGGCTTGCAACGTGATTGTTTTGTAATAGCATTATTATTTTTTTTTTTAATTATCATGGGCACATAATAATTGTATGTATTTAGATGGCGCATGGGGTGTTTTGATACAGGGATACAATGTGAATTAATCAAATCAGGGTGATCGGGCCATCCATCACACTATCATATCTTTGTGTTAGGAACATTCTAATTCTACTTCGTTATTTTTTTATTATTATTATTTTGAGACAGCGTCCGGCTCTGTTGCACGGGCTAGAGTGAGTGCCGTGGCGTCAGCCTAGCTCACAGCAACCTCCAACTCCCGGGCTCAAGCAATCCTGCTGCCTCGGCCTCCCGAGTAGCTGGGACTACAGGCACGCGCCACCACGCCCGGCTAATTTTTTCTATATAGATCTTTAGTTGTCCGACTAATTTCTTTCTGTTTTTAGTAGAGACGGGGTCTCGCTCTTGCTCAGGCTGGTCTCGAACTCCTGAGCTCGAGCGATCCTCCCGCCTCGGCCTCCCGGAGTGCCAGGATGACAGGCGTGAGCCACCACGCCCGGCCTCTACTTTGTTATTTTAAAGTATACTCTAGCTTATTGCTGATTATAGTCACTTCGCTGTGCTAATCAAATATTGTTCGTTCTATCTAGCTATATTTTTACAACCATTAACCACCCCATTTTATCTCCACCCCCACCTCCCTATTCACGCTGCCCTTCCCAGTCTCTGAAAAATATCATTCTCCTCTCTGTCTCCATGAGATCAATTGTTGTAAAAAGTTACCTTTCTCCCTGTATTGTTTCTGTTTCTGCACACCCAATAATACCCTTCCTCTTCCACCCCAAAGCACATGGACATGCTAGGACAGCCGGGATTAGAAGTACAAAGAGTCAGAAAGTGAAAAGAGGCAAAGCACATCCGATGTTTTTGAAAATCATTTCAAGGAAGGTTGCACAGCATTTCAGCTAGCAGGGTACCTAGGTAGAGAAAACAGAGCGAGCAACGTGCAGTGGAGAGATCCTCAATGAATATGATCTACGATAAATACGATGTGCTTGTGCTGTTTTGATTCTTTTAAATACCTTCAGATACACCACTGAGAACCGTAATATTTTGCCACGTAATTTGAACACAAAAAAACCGGCACTTATTGGTGTGACAGAATGAGAATTCCTGTGTACATGTCGAACAGTGAAATACAGCAGGAGGTGACGTCTGCAAGGTGCTTTTGGGACATCTATGGCATGCTTATTCCCCCCAAGAAGGTCCCGAGAGAAACAAAGATCCTCTAACTTTTTTGTTTTACTTTCACGATTCTATAGAGGGATGAGAAGAGTGGAAGAGAAAACCTGACTTACTTCAGTTTGTAGTTCCAATTTGCAAGCTAGAAGTTAACAGGTGCAATGCCGTGCATTTAAAAAAAAAAAAAAAAAAGACAAAAAGCTTAAGAAGTAGCTAATATAGTTTGTCTTGTCCTTTAGACCAAACTCTGTCTGATGTCGTTGAGAAATCAGTCTGCCTTTACGTAATTGGTCTTTCAGCAAGATGAATTTTATGCCAGATAGGAAAACATTCATTGTCCTTCCTAGTTCCTCTTCTGATACGCCTTTCTTCGCAGAGTTAAAAGAAAGGCAACAGCATTGGTGTCTTACGTCATTGTCTTCCTTGATGTTTTTGAGTTTTATGAAGAGTGGGGCCATTTTCCTCGTTCAACAGATACACAAGAATTCTCATTCTATTGCACACATAAGTGTCCATTTTTGTGTCCAAATTATACTGCAAAATATTACAGTTTTTAGTGGCGTATCTGAAGGGATTGAAAGAATCAAAACAGCACAATCGCATCATGTTTATTGTAGATTTGATTCATTGAGAATGTCCCGTTGCACTTTGCTCACTCTGTTTTCTCTACCTAGATTTCCATATCTCTACCTCCTCGTGCCCCCATGGTTTCTAGCTTAGTTTTTGTCCACCTGGCAGATAGTCAATATCTATTCGATCAATTAACTCGGTTGAATTAACTTTGTGGAGTTTATTTGTACAGGATATTTGTTCTCTCTCAATGTGGCAGATTAAACATTCATTCTATGGAAGGTCATGTCTCTAAAGCATACCTTAATAGTTCCCTGTTTGGGGGTGGAGAGTATGTTTTTGGTTTTTGTTTTTTTTTTTTTTGAGACAAAGTCTCACTCTGTCACCCGGGCTAGAGTGCTGTGGGATCAGCCTAGCTCACAGCAACCTCCAACTCCTGGGCTCAAGCGATCCTCCTGCCTCAGCCTCCCGAGTAGCTGGGACTACAGGTATGCACCGCCATGCCTAGGTAATTTTTTCTATATATTTTTAGTTGTCCATATAATTTCTTTCTATTTTTAGTAAAGACGGGGTCTCACTCTTGTTCAGACTGGTCTTGAACTCCTGACCTCGAGCGATCCTCCCGCCTCAGCCTCCCAGAGTTCTAGGATTACAGGCGTGAGCCACCGTGTCCAGCTAAGAGTATTATTTTTTTAAATTGTGAGTCACTTTCCACCAAACGTGCTTGATCGTGGCATGTTTTCATACCGAAGCGCTTTAAGGCTTGATTCCCTTCTGGAAGCAAGCAAGCCTTTCAGAGCCAAGTTTGGTGACTAAGGTATGATAAGATGGGCGAACCTCTTTCCTGCCAAAATAATTTCCTTGAGGGCCCAGTCAATGATTATTTCCATGTATACTTGAGAGAGAAATCTCTGCCCAAAAGTAGGCTAGAATTTCCCCTCTAAATGGTCTTTCAATATAGCACTTACTAAGTCCTAATACTATGCTAAGTGCTTTATCTATGTTGTGTTATTCAGTAGTATCATCAAATATTTACAGCCAAGGTAACTAAATCATGGAAAGAAAGCAAACTGAAAACAATTTCTGATTTTTTTAGAAAGAAGTACACGTGTGTGTGTGTATGTGCGTGGGCCTCTTTCTTATCATCACCGTGTTCTAATAAAACTTTAACCCTTCCCAGTATCTTGCATACAAAGAGATGGAGAATGCACAATTCTTAAGAAACCTTCCAAACTTTGCAAGTGCCATCCCAAATACTTAGATACCCAAGAGATTTTTTTTTTCCCCCACTAGGTTTATTGATGGTATGAGGAAGTTCAGACAAATGACAGGGTCTTATCAATGATGGTTATTCATCCAGGGCCATGATGAATGCTGATGAGGGCAGATGAAATTCATGCCACACCTGAAGTTGTTAGAGACCTTGGGCTGAAATCTGTGGCTGATCAATGCCTCTGGGCATCACCAAGCTTTATGTTAACTTCCGCGTTTAAAATCGAATGCGAGGCCTTACAGCCATGTTTATGGAAATGCCTCAACATCAAATATATTAGTTTGACTAACCTTAATCCACTGTTTTCTTTGGCCAGAATGCGGTTAATGAGAATAAAATTTATTGAGCACAGATTTTATAGCCGTCAACTGTGCGAGCATTGGGAGACTGCTAATATTTTGGGGTGTTTTATGTCTCCCCAGTGTTTTCTGGTTTGCTGCTCACGGTCAACATAAAATCTGAAATATCTTAGAAAGTCGTAGAGGCACGAATGGATTGCATTTGGGAAATAAAGGCAGATGTAGGCAAATTCAAGACTTGCTCATAAGGAAGGATTCAGACTAAGACTGGCATGCCCTTCCAGTGGGATTCTTCCCGCCTGGTGTTCTGACCAACTGCTACACCCCTGCTGACTCAGCTCTTCCCGGATAAGAGATTACACTGCTCTATCTGCTCTGCAGGGCCCCGCCTCAGACGGGGGAAATCTCTGAAAATCAAATTCTAATCCTCTGCTTTTAAAAACTTTGCAACCTAAACTGAAGGCCTGCTAATTTCTTAATTTCTGTGGCAAGCTCTTTGGGCATTCTAGAAATCCAGTTAATAGAGGGGCAGAACTTGGAGATGTATGTTTGTTTTCTGAACACATTCTGGCCTGTGGCCTTCAATAGGAGGAACCGTATACCGTTGGTTAAAAAATTTAAAAAAAAAATAATAATAAATTAAAAGGGCACAGGATGGAGAGATTAGTGAACAGCTTCCCCCCTTCTGGTTGAGGTTTGCAGGTTTTCATTATTGACAATTCCCTTCATTTCTCTGGGCCTCAGTTTCTCCATCTTTGCAATTAGGTATTTACCCCAAACACCTTCCAAAAGGCTTTTTTTTTTTAAACTCATATTAATACATTCAATAACAGACACAGGCCGGGCACAGTGGCTCACGCCTGTAATCCTAGCACTCTGGGAGGCCGAGGCAGGCGCATCACTCAAGGTCAGGAGTTCAAAACCAGCCTGAGCAAGAGTGAGACCCCATCTCTACTAAAAAAAAAAATAGGAAGAAATTAATTGGCCAACTGAAAAAATACAGAAAAAATTAGCCGGGCATGGTGGCGCATGCCTGTAGTTCCAGCTACTCAGGAGGCTGAGGCAGGAGGATCTCTTGAGCCCAAGAATTGGAAGTTGCTGTGAGCTAGGCTGAGGCCATGGCACTCACTCTAGCCTGGACAACAAAGGGAGACTCTGTCTCAAAAAATAAATAAATAAAATAAAATAACAGACATGGGTGGAAGGCAGAGGGTCGGTGCACCTGTGACCGCACTCTTGGCATTTTGCATTTTTTAAACCATTAGACTGTTGCACTTCATTCATTTTGGAGTTAATTTCCCTGGGTTTAAACCTAGTCTCATGTTCAAGAGGAGAGGTGCATGGGGAAATTTTCAGCCTGCAATGTCTAGTTGAGGTGCTGCACTCCTATATTCACAGCAACTTATACGGGGTCACCTATTTAAAATAAAGTCGCCCACACCATGGGAGTCCATTGGGAGCAGCAGTCAAAATAGATTGCCTAGCATTCCTGCCTGCCGTGGCAATCTGGTGGCACCGTAGGAGGACCAGCTGGTAACCTTGGGGAGGTCGGATTTCCTCTGAGCATGTTCGCCCTCTCTAGCGCAGGGCACAGATACTGATGGGGGGCAGGAAAAGCATGTTTTCTGAGCACTTACTATGTGCCAGGGCCTGTCCCTGGCATCCACCTTGCAGGGCAGACAGCAGAGTGCTGAGAGAGCAGTGTGAGCAGTGACATTTCTGGGCTCAAGTCCTGTCTCTAGTACTTACCGTGAGACCTCAGGAGATTTATTTAGTTTCTCTAAGCATGCACTTCTACGTCATCTTAAATTCTTCTTTGTCTTCGTTCTTCCTTGCAAGCTTGTAGAATCTCAAACAAGTTTCCTAATGTCTCTGAGCCTCAGATATAACCCATCTGCGAAAAGGAAGCAATGACAAGGTCTACGTCTCGGGGTTGCTGAGAGCATCAGATAAATACTATCCACATGGAGCTACTTTCAAAACCATCAACATACGGAGAGAGAGGATATGGTTATGTATAAAAAAAAAAATTATAGCCCGTAGTTGAGACGTGATTGAAAAGAGTCATGTTTCCCAAAAAAGGAGAGTTTATATCGAAATGTTCCTTTAGCCTGCAGCCATTAGCAGAATTGAAATTCAGGCTCCATTTTCAAAGTTCAATTTACTTATAGTCAAAGAAAGGCTGGCTGATTGATAAGGGTAGGTTGTGATTTTTCTCCATCTGAAGGGTCCACCCTTCCCCGCTGTCCCTTAGAGCTTCTTGATCAGACAATTAACAAAGGGTCAGGTTATAGCTGAAAATAGAATGGCTTTCTTTGCTTCTCGGCAGGCCAAGGTGCTCCGAATAATCTGATATGCTTTCATGACCATTAACAAAGAGAGAGGCCGCGCGAGGTGGCTCACGCCTGTCATGCTAGCACTCTGAGAGGCCAAGGCGGGAGGATCGCTCGAGGTCAGGAGTTCAAAACCAGCCTGAGCAAGAATGAGATTGTGTATCAACAAAACAAAACAAAACAAAACAAAACAAAGAGAAAGGAACAACCACAGGATCACAACCGTAGGTTTTCCATGGGCTGTTTCACGAATGAAACACTAATTAATGCATGCATGGATGACTGTCACCATTCTTAGGAATATCATTCCGTATGCACATGGGAACGAGCATTTCCAAATGTTTACTTGCCCTCCTCCCCACTCTACTCCCATGTCTTTCCATGAAGTTCCAGTAGAGGAGACAAAAGGGGTTAACAGAAATAAAACTTGGGGTGTGTTATCCTTGACCTCCGGGAGCTTGTAGCCTGAATGGGGAGAGGGGGCCTCATCATTGCTTCCCTTCCACCTGTTCCTCCTCTTCTTCACATTCACTCCCATCGCACGGCACGTCTTGTGGGGTGCTCTCATGGAAGGTGTCATCCTTGAGCCTCTCAGCCACCTTGAGATGTGGGCAGAGCGGGAATTATTAGCTTGCTTTTGAAGTCGGACAAACCAAAGCTCAGCAGTGATGTGGCCTAAGTCACAGAGCTGATAATTTTTATTGTTATTGTTGTTTTTTTTGAGACAAAGTCTCACTCTGTTGCCCAGGCTAGAGTGCCGTGGCGTCAGCCTAGCTCACAGCAACCTCAAACTCCTGGGCTCGAGCGATCCTCCTGCCTCAGCCTCCTGAGTAGCTGGGACTACAGGCATGCACCTCCACGCCCGGCTAATTTTTTCTATATATTTTTAGTTGGCCAATTAATTTCTTTCTATTTATAGCAGAGACAGGGTCTCGCTCTTGCTCAGTCTGGTCTCGAACTCCTGACCTTGAGCGAGGCTCCCGCCTCAGCCTCTCAGAGTGCTAGGATTACAGGCATGAGCCACCACACCTGGCCAATGAACCAGTAATTTCTGGAGTTCCTGGTCATGTCCCAGCTCTGCCTCCTTCCTGGGGCAGGTGTTTCCTGCATCCTATCGCATGTGCCAAGCACATACTTGGGAAAAACAAATCTTAGAAAGGCAACGACTGCCAATGAGTGCCACCAGGAAGCTGAGCGGACGTTCAGGGGAGTAACGGTACCCAGCCTTGGCCTAGGGCTTGCAGAGCACCTAGAGAAGATGGTTTGGCCTCTGTCATTTAGGGAACATTTGCTACGATGGGAATGCCCAGATTGACACATTGCAACAACCAGCCTGGAGTTATGCAGTCATTGTTACCCAAGCAGATTGATAGATTGATTAATTTTTGAACAGGAGGCAAGTACATTTCTGGTATGTACAAATATTCATATAGAAATTATATATATATTTATATATTATATATTATATATATAAATTATATATAAATATATATTATATATTATATATAAATTATATATAATATATTATATATATTTATATATTATATATATTTATATATATAAATTTATATATATATATTTTAATGTGGATTAGTTTGTATCCTAGCAATCTCTGTTTAGATTTCATCTAACAGGAGGAGAGCTATAAATAAGTCATATGTCTCTAGATAATCTCAGGGTACATCCATTAATTTCCCTTCCTCCTGAAAAGCAATGAAGTTATGGCGTGAGCTGTGTTGAGAACACAACATGAAAAATGAGGAGAGGGAATAAAGACAGATTAGAACATAATCATGGGGACTGGAATTCAGCCAGGCCCTTCTAAGCCTTTCCAAGTTGGAGGCAGCCTATTTCTGTCCCCCAGGCGGACCTGGAAGATGAGTACTTCAAACCGAAAATGCCACTTCCTACAGAGCAAGTCTGCGTACAGGTGTACTGGGGAAATACTGGATTTATAAAAATATACCACCAAGTATAAAGGGAGAAATTAAGTGGAAGGCTGAATGGAAGATGGGAAACATAATGCTGATCACTTTTGCATTATAGAATAGAGTGTTGACTTTTGTCTCCAACTTTGGTCAGAGATACTAACTTTCTCTTTATAGAGCTAGATCGAATCCTTGGTGAATTTCCAATCGGGGTGTGAATTTTATCGCTCAATATCGGGAGCATCTGGGCTTTTCCATTTCATTAAAATGCTTTTTTTCTTCCCTCCACAGATGCTCCATGGAGCAAGGTCTGTACATGATAAGTAAAGTGATTCCCCAGAAGGAAACCTTTTATCACTGGCTGTAACTCGGAGTCGAGCACGGGCTTCATTCTGGAGGCTGCCTGGTGGAGAACACAGCCAGGAATTGAGCCCAGAGGCAGGTTGGAAAGCTCATAAGCATCCAGCCTGCAGCTGAGCCTGTAGGATGGAAAGATAGAACTCAGCCTGTTTTAGCAGGTGCATTGGAGGTTCGCTCATCTGTAAAAAATGGGGAGAATAAAAGTAGTCACGCATTGGGTTATTTGTGACGAGAACACAAGATAATGCATGGAAGGCATCACTGCATCACCTGGAATATTGCAAGTTCTCAATAAATATTTACTAGTAAGTCAGGCCTGATAATCAGGCTCACAAATACGTCTGTAGAAAATACATCATAACAGTATATTTTCTGTTCTAGCAGTACCGCATGGCTCCGTCCTTTTACTTGTTTCGTTCGCTCTTGCTCCACTGCTTAGTGATTAATTTGCCTACCCGTCCATCTCTCCTCCTGTGCTGTGACTGTCTCAAGAACTAAGTTTATTCTTTGTCATCTCTGTAGTTCTAGTGCCTACAGAGCTCAGAATCCACAAGTTCTCGGTGTGCGTAAGTTTAATGACCTTGAAAGCGATCACTCTTTGCTGCTTAGTGAAACCTGCTTTGGGAAATATATGAAGACCGGAATAAAACCATCTCCTCTGATGTTGAGCTTGCAAGGGGAATCAGAGCAGATGGTGTACCCTTCCTCCACTTAAATCAAGCCCTTGTTCAGAGACCTAAGGTTAAGTGAAGGTTGAAGGAGGACAACTAGGAGAAAGCAAAGAAAGCAAGTAAGACAGACAGACAGACAGACAGACAGACATTGGGGAGCAGTAAAAAGATTGCTTCTTGAAAATGCATTTTACCCAAGATGATTTCCTACTCATGTCTCTTCCTCTGACCCATGGCACCCTGTCCCCTCCAAATATAGCATTCAGCTCAACTTGTGGAAAAGCAGGCGGCTTCATTTTCATCAAATTCAAGAAATCTTGGCTCTGACCTTGAGATTCTTAAACCAAATCGAGACAATAGTCTTCACAGACATTTTGTGCTGGAGCAGATTTGGAAGTCGCAGCGAATGTTTCCTCACTAGCCTTCTTCATTGGCAGTCTAAGCAGATAACTAAAATTTCCTATTGCTCTTTTTCATGGTTTTTTTTTTTTTCTTCAATGTTCAAAAACAACAGTTTTAGCTCTGTGAGATAAACATATCTAAAAATTCCTTCTACGCTAGGTGAAAAAAAAAAATGTAAATCCTTGCTAGGATCTCTTATTCTAAAAGAGATGAAATAATGGCTGTTGTACTGTCTAAAATGTCATCTCTTAACCATTCTCACTGGTTTGTGGCTGAGATGTAGCACAAAACACCTTTTTTTAAAATTTTTTTCACAGCGTGGCTGAGCTCTTTGTAACTTAAGTCAGTTGAGGGTTTTTTTTTTTTCACATTATTAATCATTTTTTGGGGGGTGAGTGGGGGAAGAAAAGATTAGACTAATAAATAAAATTGTGATCCTTATCCTATGAACAGATCCCAATTCATTTGACCAGAGCATAGTTAGTTGTTAATTATTTGATGTCAGACGTCCTTCAGATTCTAATTCCTCCACTCGCGTGTGCAATTTACCCCCTTTACGACTCAGTTTCTTCATCTATAGAATGGAGATATGTATAATGCCTGCCTCGAATAGCTATCTGTGACAACTATGTGATAAAGTACACAAAACTTTGAGGTAGCACAGGACACAGGTGGTTGTTTAATGAGTAACTGTTCAATTATCCCTTGTTCACCGTTTCCTGAGAGCCATCTCTAATCACAGGAGTTTGACCCTATGTAGTATAATTTTCTCAAAGACAGTAAGCATTGCTTGTTTATAATTTTTATTTAAATACGTATGTGTGTGGGTGTGGGAGTGTGTATTCATGGAGTATACAAAGTGAAATATCCCATCCTTTCCACCAAGCCTAGAGATACCAATTTTACACGCATATTTTTTTCCTGCTATTTATAAGCATTTTTAAATACCAAGAAAAGTAGAAAACTCATATAATGACCAATATCTAGCTTGCGTAATTCACATTTTGTATTTGCTTTATCATACGTCTACCTGTCCCTCAACACATTTTTGCTAACAGCTTTATCGAGATATAATTTATATCCTATAAAATCGACTTGTTTTAAAGGTAAACTTTCAAGGTTTTTAGTAAGGTACAAAGGATGCAAATATCACCACATTCAATTTTAGAGTATTTCCATCACCCCAGAAAGGCTCCTCATGTCCATCTCTAGTTAGCCTCTTCCAGGCAAGTACTTACCTACTTTCTGTCTCTATAGATTGGAAAAGCCAGAAGGTTTTTATTTTACTTTATTTTTAGTTGGCATGCAATGACTGTTGACATGCATACTTATAGGATACAGAGTGACATTTCAGTACATGCATACAATATATACAATATGCATGTTGTTTACATGTCTACAACAATGCATAATGATCAAATCAGGGTAATTAGCATATCCATCACCTCCAACCTTGACCATTTCTTTGTGTTGGGAACGTTCAAACCCTCTCTTCTAGCTATTTTGGAGATACACAATAAATTGTCCTCAACTACAGTCACCCGACAGTGCTATGAAACACTGGAACGTATTCCTCCCGTCTAGCTGTAATTTTGTGTCTGCGAACCACTCTCTCGCTGTCTTCTGCTCACCCCCATCCACCCTTCCCAGCCACTAACAGGCTCAATTCCACTCTACTTCTAGACCCTCAAGTTCTGTATTCATGGCTCCCACATAGGAGTTGAGAACGTGAGGTATTTATCTTTGTATGCCAGTTTTTGTTTTTTGTTTTTTTTTTGTTCACTTAACATAATATCCTCCTGGCTCAACAATGTTGCATCAAGTGACAGGATTTTATTCTTTTTTAATGGCTGGATGGTATTCTTTTGTGCATATATAGAGTGCACCAGTTTTTCTTTATCCATTCATCCGTTGACGGGCATGTAGGTTGATTCTATACCATGGGTTTTGTGAATGTCCATGATACAGAGTGCTGCAGTAAAAATGGGGGTGGAGATATCCTTTTTGATTTCCTTTCCTTTAAATACCCAGTAGTGGGACTGCCGGATTATATGGTAGTTCTATTTTTAAGCTTTCTGACTAACTTCCACACTGCTTTCCATAATGGCTGTACTTATTTACTTTCCCACCAACAATGTTTAAAAGTTCCCTTTTCTCACATCCTTGCTAGCATTTGTGGGTTATTATTATTATTTTTTTTTAATAATGGCTATTCTAACCACGCGGCTGAGTTGTTTGAGTTCCTTTTATATAATGGATATTAGCCCCTTGTTGGATGAACATTTTACAAATATTTTATCCCATTCTGTGGGTTGTCTCTTCACTCGCTTGTTTCCTTTGCCGTGAAGAAGCTTTTTAGTTGAATATAGTCACAATTGTCTGTTTTTGGTTTTGTTGCCTATGGTTTTGAAGTCTTGCCTGTAAAATCTTTGCCCAGACCAGTGTCCTAAAGGATTTCCCCTATTTTATTTTTCTTAGTAGTTTTATAGTTTTCGGTCTTATATTGAAGTCTTTAATTGATTTCGAGTAGATCTTTGTATATGGTGAGAGAGTAGTGTCTAGTTTCATTCTTCTGCACATGGATATGTAGTTTTCCCCGAACCATTTATTGAAGAGGCTGTCCTTTCCCTGATGTATGTTCTTGCCACCTTCATTGAATATTAGTTGCCTTTAAATACATGGATTTATTTCTGGGTTCTCTATTCTACTGCATTGTTCTAAATGTCTGTTCTTATACCATGCTGTTTTGGTTACTGTAGCTTTGCAGTATATTTTGAAGTTAGGTAATGTGATACCTCCAGCTTGGTTCTTTTTGCTTAAGATCACTTTTTGCCTATTCAGGGTCTTTTGTGGTTCCATACAAGTTTTAGAATTTTTAAAAAGTTTTGTGAGCAATGTCATTGCCATTTTGATAGGGATTACATTGAATCTATAGATCGAAAAAGTCTTAAGTTTTAACCAATGTAACAACATATTCACAGGATGCTCCTAAACTAGGACTTCCAGGATTATGAAGGTTTTGAAGAAACTGCCCAAGACCAGAGGGACCTTATTTTGTGTGTGCGTGTGGGAGAGAGGTCATATGTCACAGAAAAAAAATCTCCCTGTAATGTTTTTGTCATTATGTTCACTTACTCCTTATGTCTGGAGTGCTAAATCATTTCCATTTTACTGAGGGAGGCCGAGGTGGGCAGATCACTCAAGGTCAGGAGTTCGAAACCAGCCTGAGCAAGAACGAGACTCCGTCTCTACTAAAAATGGAAAGAAATTAATTGGCCAATTAAAAATATATAGAAAAAATTAGCCGGGCATGGTGGCGCATGCCTGTAGTCCCAGCTACTCAGGAGGCTGACACAGGAGGATGGCTTGAGCCCAGGAGTTGGAGGTTGCTGTGAGCTAGGCTGACGCCGAGGCACTCTAGCCTGAGCAACAGAATGAGACTCTGTCTCAAAATGAATGAATGATAAATAAAAAAGGCAAGAAAGGGGAGTAAATGGGAGGAAAGCAATGACAGTGGTGGAATCCAAGCCAGGAGGTCATCCCTGCTGGCGACACTGCTTACTGCTCTGAGGCTGGTGTTGCTGAATGTCACCGCACCTCCACAGAACACCATCACCACGGGGAGCAAGGCATACAGACCCCCGAGCAGCTGATATTTCTACCGGTTATGGGCCGGGTGGTTATTGCTTGAGCAGATTCCCCACTGTGGCATTTGAGAGTGAAATCCGAGAACGCCAGTGGCAGGTGTTTGGAAGCTGCATTCGGAATTGGCCTCCCATAGAGAGAAGCTAGATGCTGACTTCGTAGGTGACGAGAGAAGCCGGCGGCGTTCTCGGAGGGGAAGTAGCTTCTGTGGCCAGCTTCCAAGCAGACAGATTTAGGTTTATTTCACATTAAATCCCCCGAAGATATAGATGGGAGGGGGTTGGTGAGGAAGGAGCAACAGGAATGCCACCTTCATATGTCGAATGTCTTCTCTTTTGGAGATAAAATTGTCCATGCTAAGCCAAAAGAGAGTATTTACCACTCATCAACTCCGGGTGTGATCAAAGTATAAAAAAGCACCAGTTCTCCCAACATGCTGGATACCCGCAGTTCCCATTTTGCTATTTCCAAAGAGACTGGCTTCTGACTCACTCCCAAGTGACACTGTTCTGGGATCCCTCTTCACGACTTTCCACCTGGCTCACCGAAGCTCCGCTTAGCCTTTTAGGATGGAGTCATCCCTGCCCACATTTTTACTAACTGGTTAGTTTCTCCCACATTTTATTCTCAGCCTTGGGAAGCTAAAAATCCAACCAAAGAAGAAGAAAAAAGAAGCCAGCATCGTTGGTGTTTGCTGTAAATATACTTAGCTTCTTTCTTGACTAGTCAGTGCCTCAAAATCACGTGGTTAAAAGGCAAAGTGGCCGCCCAGGTGACTTTTAATTGAAGCAATACAGGTCCAATGTCTTTTTGATGCAACTTTCTGCAAATGCCTGACAGTGTCCATGCTTTATAAAGACCCTTGAATGGGCCGGGCGTGGTGGCTCACGCCTGTCATCCTAGCACTCTGGGAGGCGGAGGCGGGAGGATCGCTCAAGGCCAGGAGTTCGAGACCAGCCTGAGCAAGAGCAAGACCCCGTCTCTACTAAAAAAAAAAATAGAAAGAAATTAGTTGGACAACTAAAAATATATAGAAAAAAATAGCCGGGCATGGTGGCGCATGCCTGTAGTCCCAGCTACTTGGGAGGCTGAGGCAGGAGGATCGCTTGAGCCCAGGAGTTGGAGGTTGCTGTGAGCGAGGCTGACGCCACGGCACTCTAGCCTGGGTGACAGAGTGACACTCTGTCTCAAAAAAAAAAAAAACCCAAAACCTTGAATGAATGAGTGAGGAGCAAAGATCAACTCTGTTGTCTTCTATAAACACTCGAAGCATTCCCGACCCCACACCCACCTCGAGTTTACACACACAGGTACACACGTATTCGCTGGAGTTCTGAAGGTCTTGTTCTTAGAGGCCAATACGTGTTTTCATCTCAGTTTAAGGAGATCGTGGAATCCTTCGGGAGAATTATTGACAGCACGTCAATACTAAGAGCTCATAAGACAATTGCTGGAATTAATGTGGCCTTCACAGGGATCTCGGAGGAGAATTAGCTGTTCTAATCGAAATGAGATTTTTGTGCTCACCCAACAATGAAACATGGAATCTTGTCGCAAGCAAATGTTAACATTGTAAGACAGGATACATAATTACCTCAATCTGTATGTGCTACTATAACAAAATAACATAAACTGAGTGGCTTAGAAAAAAACAGGAATGTATTCCTACAGTTTTGGAGACTGGGAAATCTGTGATTAGACTTCTGATCCTCAGGTAGATAATAGTCCCTCAGTTGGCTTGTTTTAAATGCTACTCACACATCAGGCGAGGATGGATAACTAGGCACCTATGTATGAGTTCATGTGTTCATGCATGTCACCCTCAACCTCCAGGGGTGTGACACATCTTAGAGACAGATTATCTCAAAATAATCAACATATAATTGGGTTCTGAATTTTTGGAGGTATACCATGTTTGCATTAAAACTTTGTTGGCTTTTGTTCAATTATTAATTTAACAAAATTATAATTATTATATTATACAAAAATTAATTATTATACAGAAAATATTAATTATATAAAAAATAAAAGTATAGAGCCAAAGATGTTGAATTAGTCAGGGTCCAATCAGAAAAGAAACTCCACTTGTTAATGGAAACAGGAAGTGAAATGTAAAGAATTTCAAACTATAACAGGAGATTGGAGTATCAGGGATTTTCCTGCTGAGGATTAAAGAGAACTTTACATAATATTAGGATCGCAGACATAGGTAGCACCCCTACTGTGTTTCCTGGAAAATAAAACAGGGTTTTATATTTATTTTTCCTCAAGAAGACACCCTAGGGCTTATTTTCAGGGGATGTGTTATTTTTTTTTAAGTACGGTACAACCATCTACATTGATTCAAATAGAGTGAAGTCGTCTTCTTCTGGAACATCATCATCACTCTCCAAACCCCAAATCCCATCCTGAATGTCTTGCGACTCTGTTTCCTTTAAAACCACTGGCCCTGATCTCTCCTGTCGAGCACTAGAGCCGTCACGGGGCAGATGAGAAGGGCTGCTCGTGTTCTTTCCCGCTCCGCGACGACATGCATGGGTTGTGCAGATGCGCTGCGCAGCCACGCCCATCACTAGGGCTTATTTCAATAGCCACGCCCATCACTAGGGCTTATTTTCATAGCCACGCCCATCACCAGGGCTTATTTTCATAGCCACGCCCACCACTAGGGCTTATTTCAATAGCCACGCCCGTCACTAGGGCTTATTTTCATAGCCACGCCCAGCACTAGGGCTTATTTTCATAGCCACGCCCAGCACTAGGGCTTATTTTCATAACCACGCCCATCACTAGGGCTTATTTTCATAGCCACGCCCAGCACTAGGGCTCGTTTTCGGGGTAGTGCTTCTATTGCGCACATGCCTAGACATCCTGCCAGGGCTTATTTATGGGGAGGTCTTATTTTCGGGGAAACACGGTACATCTGGGGCTGAGCCAGGGCACCCTGGGGAGGCCCTTCCTCCCTCAAGCTAAGATCAAGGCACTGTTGGATTTCATGGACCATCTTGATTTTAATAGTTAATTTTCCTTGTTGGTTACATGCACTGGGTCAAGAAAGAAATGGTTGTCTCTGAGGAGGAATTAGCAACGTGATAAGATGTGGTGGGGAAGGAGTCTACTGCCAATTAATGGGTGTCCTTTAGGTGAATTATGCAGGAACGAAGCTTTCATTTCCCATGCATAGTACATTATGAGACCTGTTGATCCAGCTAGTTTTTGAAACTTTTACTTTTTTTCTGATGATGACAATTTGGTAAGGGGGTTAAATGAGACCGTTGAATCAAACGCTGGCAGAAGAGACTAAATACCCAAAGGAAAAAGCGGAATTATTTTGTTAATCCTTTCCTTTGCCAAATTGATGGCTGGTGAGTAAATATTTTGTAGTAGCTTAACAGAGACATGGATGTTTCAGACAGTTGTAATATTAAACTTATTTTTTTGCCTAATTCCCTGCTCTCCATAGCCCCAATCAATACACACTTAATTTCATAAGAGAAAATTTAAGCTGAATCAAAATGTTATCTTATTAGTGAGTATCTAAATGCATAGTTTAAGCTTAGTTTGCTTTAGATCAACATTTAAATTTGAAACGTAGAAGTTAATGATCTGTGGAGTTCTTTGGGGGTAAAAATTTTAAAATGTATATCACTTTTTCTTGTTTATGGATTTATTTAGGCTAATTTCTAACGTTTTTTTCCAGATGGAAATACTTTAGCTAAATATTTCCTTTTGCATATTAAATTTTTACCGAAGAGTAATTTTGTGAGGCACAGATTTGAATCACAGTAGAGATATGTGTTTATACTTTTTGGACCCAAATTACCTTCTGTGAATATCTCAATCAAATAGACGATAAGGAATCTTCTTAGTATTTTTCTCTTTCTCCCTTTTACCTGACTTTTCGTTCGTCAAGAATTTAGTATTAGTAAATGTAACAAGGAAGATAATAAGAACCAAAAAGTATTGCAGCAATGATTTGAGTTAAGAAAATTTAGCAATAAGTTATGAGGACTCAGGAATGCCGAATGTAAATTCAGACACTTATTTACAATCCAGGTGACTTGCCTGAGTTTCTAGTTCTGCGTTAGTCGTGTTGAACTTCCAATTTATGGTAAAAACAGATGCCGTTCGTTCTTCCCTAATGTTAGGTAAGAGGGCATTTTTCCCCCAATCTTTTACCCTTTACCCAGGGGAGGTAGCTAAAATTCTGGGTGAACTGCACTCTGAACCCTGACCCAGCCCCAAACAAAAGCAGTAACCTCGATGATGCTATTACCAGCGTCTGAAGACGAGTCCATGCCTACGGCATGGCTCTCAAGCTACTCATAGATGATTTCAAGGAGTGCTTAGTTCAACTTCTAATCTCTCAAAGGCTTAGTTGCCAAAACAATTAGCAGGTTTAGTCGGGGAAAGGAAGCAGTCCATCTGCTTCTGTGATGCCACGTGGAGCCACCCAATTGACTGAATCCGTCAGACAATAATTAATCACAACCATTTGCAGCCCCCTGTCCCTATAACAACCTCATCGACACGTTTGTAGATGAGAAGACGGATGGTTTCATTGGAAAGGAACTTGCCTTTTAAAATATATAACCGCTCCTTATACATAAGTAGCGTTTTACCACTAAAAGGCTCTCTTACACGTTCTGAAATCTGAGGCTCACAGCAATTCTTTTGTAAAACGGGGGATTTCACGAATGAGGCACCCGAGTATGACCGAGTTTGTCGAAAGCCCCCAGTCTTTTGACCTCCAGTCCAGTATTCTCTCTACTACACTTTTAGAAATGTTGGAAAGAATGGGGTGCTCTTGGGTATTTTATGCCAAAGGATCTAGGAATACTCATATCTTCCCAACTACCCGCCCTGCTCCATGGTGAGTAGATGGGAGATAGGCGAACAGGGGAAGTTGTTTATTTTTATTTATTTTTTTAAGACAGAGTCTCACTCTGTTGCCCGGGCTAGAGTGCTGTGGCATCAGCCTCGCTCACAGCAACCTCCAACTCCTGGGCTCAAGCGATCCTCCTGCCTCAGCCTCCCGAGTAGCTGGGACTACAGGCATGTGCCACCATGCCCGGCTAATTTTTTTTTATATATTTTTAGTTGACCAATCAATTTCTATTTTTTTTTTTTTTTTAGTAGAGACGGGGTCTCGCTCTTGCTCAGGCTGGTCTTGAACTCCTGACCTTGAGCGATCCTCCCACCTCGGCCTCCCAGAGTGCTAGGGTTACAGGCGTGAGCCACCTCGCCCGGCTGGGAAGTTGTTTAAGAAAGCAGAGTAGCCCTGCGTGTGCTTGGGTGAGCAAGTGCAAAAGATCAAGTCACAACTCTTGTAGATTAGGGGCAAAGAGTGTCATCTAGTCAATGAGACACTTTTACCCCTGTCTTGAACACACAGGCAAATCTCAAGCTATTGTCCTTGGTCAACGACACAGGAGCACAAGAGAGGGAAGAGAAGAGAGTAGAAGACACCTGATTTAGGACCTAGCATAATCGTTCCTTTCTTATCATTCCAGCTGCACAGAGAAAAAGGAGCTCTATGCTCATGTTTGTGCCACACTTACATGACCTTTGACTACACAGCGACCCTGCCCACTGACAGACAGGGACCATTCTGTGACATGGAATGCCCTCACCTTTGCAAAGGAGAAGAAGGTGGGCAGAGAGGAAAGAGAGAAAAATTCTTGCTTCCCCCTCCACTTCCTTTGGAGGTTCATTTCCACATGCCTTCTTGAAGCTGCTAGAACTCTCACAAAGACCTCTTTCCAGAGACCTCATGTATATGCCTTTATTGATTTTTACTGCCGGGGGGGAAAATAATTCAGATGTTACGTCCATTTATCAGTCTAGGCTTCCTTGCACAGAGATAGAAAGCAACAGAGCCAGGGCTACAGAAACGGGGAGAAGCGTTCAGTAATTCTGAGTGTTCCCCGCACCTATTTCTGCCAAGGAAACCTCCGAGGCTGTAAAACCAACTCCGGCGCGGACATGCTCGTATTTTTCTTTGATTAAGAAGGGGAGGAAAACACCTCCACAGATATAAACCATCACGGAATATTTGGGGCTTGCAGACTGAAAACTAACGTGGGGAGTTTTTATGGCTTCACAGTGGTTGGTGAGGTCAGTCGTCTGATGGTGTAAGAAAAAAGACTGGGGTTGCGAAATAGTACTTCTGTTTTTCAAAAAATTGCAAACAAGAATAACTATTTCACGCAAAAAAAAAAGTTTTGGTGTATGGTCCTATTGGAAAGGGTACAAAATAAGTGAAGTGTGTCTTTACTGCAGATTTAAATAGGAAGAGAGAGAATGCAGCAGCTGTGGGGGTGCTTGTAGACCAACAGCGCTATTGCTGTAGGAGACTCAACACATGCTGGGAGAAACTACTGAGAAGTTCAACTCTCCCTAACTTTTAAAGAATTTGTTTTCTGCTCACAAATGAATTAATACGGAGAGAAATAGCACATTATTTTTTATTTATTTTTTTCAGCATATTATGGGGGTACAAATGTTAAGGTTACATATATTGCCCTTGCCTCCCCTTCCCCTTCAAGTCAGAGCTTCAAGCGTGTCCATCCCCCAGTTGGTGCACGTCACACTCGTTATGTACGCATATACCAATCTCCTCCTCCCACCTCCCACCTGCCCGATGCCCGATAAATATTATTCCTATATGTCCACTTAGGTGTAGATCAGTTAATAGCAATTTGCTGGTGAGTCCATGTGGTGCTTGTTTTTCCATTCTTGGGATACTTCACTTAGTAGAATGGGTTCCAGCCCCATCCAGGAAAATACAAGAGGTGCTAGATCACCGTTGTTTCTTAGAGCTGAGTAGTACTCCATGGTATCCATATGCCACATTTTATTAATCCACTCGTGTATTGATGGGCACTTGGGTTGTTTCCACAGCTTTGCAATTGTGAATTGTGCTGCTGTAAACATCCGAGTGCAGGTGTCTCTTTCTTAGAGTGACTTTTGTTCAAGTGAAGCACAGAACGAAACCCTGAACTCCAAGTAAATGTGCTTTTCCAAGGGTGCATGAAGTTGCTTTCCCACGGTGCCTTGGGCATGACATCGTTGCCTTTTAATTTCCTGCAAAAACTGGTCGTCATCCGCCTTTGTGACTCTTTTTAGACCAGCGACCCAACTTTCCTCCTCTTTGCGAGGCAGTGCATTGGCGACTCTGGGAACAGAAGGAGGAAGAGTGTGGCAGGCCCAGGGGCACCCGCTTAATTTAAGGCTTGATGCGAAGGTTTTATTTTTCATCCCTGGCAGAACCAAAAGCCTAAGAAGTCCACTTAATTTTGGAACCAAAGCCAAGAGCCAGGACCAACAGGGAAGCACAGGGTGCAAGGAAGATTAAATAAGTAGATAAATAGATAGATAGAAAATCCTGCAGCTTTGCAAATTATCTAAATAATGCCATATAAAAATTCGATTCTAGAGATTTTGTTTTGCCCTTTTGTCATGTTTATTTTGTTTTTTAAACCTATATGCCTTGGGCTTTGGCCTCCAACCATCCCATGCCCTGCCTGAGTCTGCAGTAATACAGCCTAAAACCAAGTTAGTAAACTACCAAGTTGTCAGTACTTTTCCTGGTTTCAGACGGGAGCTGGTGGGGGCTTCTTCTGAAATGAATGAGCTTAGGGAATCTTCTGCTAAGGTTTAGTTTCTGCTTGTGGTGTTATCCTAAGTTCTCCTATGACTCAGTGGATACATAGAGACATTTTCTAATGAGCCCTTGCATTTTTGCACATACACAAGAACCCCTAAAGTACTCAGTGATACACGAACAAGTTGGCTGGATGTGATGGCTCACACCTGGAATTCCGGTAGTTCAAGACCAGCCTGGACAACATAGCGAGACACTACCACCCTCCACACCCTACCAAAAAAAACCAAATTAGCCGGGCATGGCGGCATGTGTCTGTAGTCCCAGCTACTCAGAAGGCTGGGGTGGGAGGATCCCTCAAGCCCAGGAGTCTCAGGCTGAAGCAATGATCATACACCACACTCCAGCTTGGGCAACGAAGTGAGCCCCTGTCTCTGGAAATAAAAAAAATAAATAAAAAGAAAACATCTGCTCTGTTTAAATAATATTCTTCTTAGACTCTTCTTTGCACCATTTGTTTAGATAGTAAATCCTTCTTTTTTTAAAACATTAAAACAAGTGATGTATGAGAAACAACCATCCTAAGTGGCTGTAAGTTCCAAATTAGCGGTGTCTAAATTGATCAGGTTTTTACGGGAACGTTCAAGCATAATACATCTCTGGCACTTGTGCCTGATGCATTTTTGCCCCGTAATTAGGCGTTATTTTAATTATAGGTAGAATCAGTAATGTCACCTAGTTTAATTGCCATGTTAAAAAAAGTATTTTGAGAGAGTGGAAGTGATTTGCCTAACATCCCAAATTTAGTTTTGGAGCTGGAAAGTGTCGTTTTTTTTTTTTTTACTTTTTCCTACTTAAGTGTTATTGGTGAGAATTAAGTGCAGGCATATCTTGTTACGTAAACTGTCATTTTGGTGTAGACGACACAGCCTGTCTCCCACTGCACGTGTCATGTGTGACACTTCGCACATGGTGACTATGGAGCAATGGTGTGAGATGTGCGTGTGTTAGAAGCAATGTGATGAAATGCACTACATTTTCTGTCCCCTGTTTCCTAGGAAGCATTTTAAGTTGATATTTATTCTCCTGAAAAGAGAGCAGAGAAAAGATCAACTTATCCCTGATGGATTATATGATTTTTATGACTATTAGTTTTCCCTGGGTTTTTGGCTGCTAACTAGATCTGTGGGGTGGCGGTCGGTGCCGGATCCTATGTCTTGATTACAGTTGCTGGGAGCTTCAGCTTTCTTCAGCTTTTTTATTTTATTTTGGGAAATGATGAGGGCACAAACATTTTGGTTACATTTCATGTCTTTGCCTCTCCCAAGCAAGGGTTAGAGGCATGCCCTTCCCCTCCACCATGCTCACCGTGACCTTTAGTTGTGAGTTTAACCCCCCCCCAGCCCCCTAATCCCTGGAGAATATTACTATTAATAATCCACTCGTGAGCTGACGGGCACTTGGGCTGTTTCCACGTCCTTGCAATAGCGAATTGTGCTGCCATGAGCATTCGGTGCAGATGTCTCTTCAACTTTTTGTTTTCGAAGAACTACGGAGTCACAGGAAGTTGCAAAGAAACGTACCGGGACGTCCCATGCACCCTTCACCCGGCCTCACCGATGTTCCTGTCATGCATAATTAAAATGCAATATCAAGGAATACCAGGAAATTGATATCGGGGCGATCTACAGAGCTTATTCAGATTTCACCAGTTCCACTCGCTCACGTGCGTGCACGTATGTGTGTGTGTGTGTGTGTGTGTGGATCTGTGCTCACGTGTGTGACTTCACTAACCAACCACTCACCAGAATGAAGATCCTTTATATACCAGTGCCATAGGGCTGCCTCATGCTACCCCTTTATGGCCACACTTACCCCTCCCCCCCAGCCCCTCACAACCACTAGCATGTTTTCTAACTCTGTAATTATGGTATTCCATAACATTATGTAAATGAAACCATGCAATATTGAGTTGAAATTAGCTTCTTTCACACAGCCTAATTTCCTTGAGGTTCATCTAACTTGTGTGTGTCGACAGTTGATTCCTTTTCATTGCTGCGTAATATTCCACAATTACGTTTAGACCACAATTTGTGCATCCGTTCACCCACTGGAGGATGTTCGGGTAGTTTCCAGTTATTGGCTGTCATGATATCATATCTATGAATTAAAGATACCACGAGCAGTCTGCGGAAAATAAGTTTTAACTTCTCTGGGAGACATACCCAGGTGTATAATTTCTAGGTAGTTATATGGTAAGTCCATTTTTGGTATATTAAGGGAACTGCCAAACCATTTTCCAGAGTGGCTGTACCATGTTATAATACATTCCCAGCAGTAACGTACGAGCAACTCAGGTTTTCCGAGTCCTTGTTGGCATTTGGTGTGATCACTATTATTCGGCTTGGTCATTCTGATAGATGGGAAGTGAACTCTCATTGTGGTTTTAATTTTAATTTTCCTAATGCCTAATGATATTAAACATCTTTTCATGTGCTTATCTTCCACAGGAATATCCTCTTCAGCGAAACGTCTATTCATGTCTTTTGCCCGTTTTATAATTAGGTTGTTTGTTTTATAGTGTTGAGTTTTGAGAGATCTTTATTCTGGATACAAGTTCATTGTCACATATGCGATTTGCAAATATTTCCTTCCAATCTCTAGTTTGCCTTTTCATGCTCCTCAGGGCTCTGCTATGGAGCAAAAGGTTTTAATTTTCGTGAGGTCCAATCTGTCAATTTTTTCTTTCATTAATTGTTGTGTTGGTGTCAAGTCTAAGCATTCTTTCCCTTGCCCCAGGTTTAGGGCTAGGTCTCGGAAGATTTTTCTCCTATTTTTTTTTTTTCTTAGAGATTTTAGTGTTTTGCATTTTAAATTAAGTCTATGATTCATTTTTAGTTAATTTATGTATAACATGTGAGGTTTATGTTGAGGCTTATTTCTCTTGCCTGCGAATGTCCAATTGCTCCAGCACAACTTGTTGGAAAGATCATTCCTCCTCCACTGAATTTTTAAAAGATGTATAGTCCTTAAATAGATCGTGTGTCCTATATAATAATAGCTAGAAATATCTGAGCACCTACTCTGTGCTAGACATATTTCTAGGCAATTTCCCTGCATTCTTGACCATTTGCTATTAGCACAAAAAAACTTCTGTGGGACAGTATTATTATCCTTATTTTAGAAACATGGAAATTAATTTTGGAAAAGTTAAGTGATTTGCCCGAGATCACGAAGGTGGTGTGATACAGAGATAGAATTAGAATCCAAGGGTATGGACCATACCCTTTGCCATGCCAATAGTTACAGCCAGAGGATCTAGCATCATGTTTGTGCTGCTTTATATATATATATATATATATCAAGAAAATATGAAAGTAGGAACATTTTGGTTACATTTTATATCTTTGCCTCTCCCTAGCAAGGGTTAGAGGGATGCCCTTCCCCTCCACAGTGCTCTCCACATCCCTCAGATTTGGGACTACCCCCCCCCACCCCACCCCCCCGAATCCCTGGTGAGCACCACCAACCTTTGAGCACCATACTGTTAATCAGTCGGTACCAATTTGATGGCGAGTAGATGTGGAGCCCATTTTTCTGATCTTGTGTCACCTCACTTTGGATAGTGGGCTTAAGCTCAATCCAGGATAATATAAGCAGTGCTAGCTCGCTGTCATTTCTTAGAATTGAATAATATTCCATTGTAAACATACACCAAATTTTAATAATCCACTCATGGATTGAAGGGCACTTGGGTTGTTTCCACGTCCTTGCAATAGTGAATTGTGCTGCCATAAAAATTCGGGTGCAGATGTCTTTATAATAGAATGTCTTTTGTCCCTTTGGGTAGATACCTAATAATGCTATTGCTGGATAGAATGCTATTTCTATTTTTAGCTCTTTTGAGGCATCTCCAAATTCTTTTCCACAGAGGTTGCACTAGTTTGCAGTCCCACCAGCAGCGTGAGAGTGTTCCTGTCTCCTCGCATCCTCGCCAGCAATTGAGATATCACCTAAACCCAGTGAGATTGCCCCGTATCAAGAAATCCCAAAACGTTTTTTGCTTCTTTTTGTGCTCAGTTTGTATTGGGCAGAACTTCTTCCAGAGCTATGTTGATTTTTAGCAAAGGTCATTCAGCTAAGGATAACTTTCCTTATTTATTGAGTCTCCAAATGTTTTTAAAAATCTTGATAGGCTATTTTCCCGGACATTAACCTGTAGTAATGATTTCTTTGTGATTTCCATGTTACACCCCTGATTCACCTATATTTCTAACGCATTACTTTTCCTTTCTCATGCGGGCTTGCTTAGAAATTGCATATTAAAGCGAAATGAACGAGAGGGTCACCCAGCACCATCTGTTGCTTAGAGAGGGATTGATAGCAGGTTTTTTGGTTTTTTTTTATATATTTTTTTATTTTTACCATAGCACTACTTTCTTTCATAAACATTTGATACTTGGTCACCTTTTGCAAATAGAAAAATCTCGCGGATGGAGCAAAAATCAGAAGACGGATTGCTTTGCTGCCTCTACTGATTACCGGCTGCGTGACCTTGAGCCGCCTCCAATTCTAAGCCCGCCCGTCTTGCAAAAAGTGCAAGATCACAGACAAAAATAAACGCTTTGTTCTTGAGGGTTAGCATGAATTTATTATTTATTTTTCTTGTTCTGTGAAATGTACGAGCTGGTCTTTTGGAAGCCAGGGGGGGGGGGGGGAGTATGCTGGTCTTTTTTACAAGAGCCAGATGGGCAGCCAAGCAAAACACAGGCGTGGGCAATAGAAACAGTCTCTGATAAGGTGACTTCCCTGAGGACAGGGCATCCGTGTGTCTGTTCCCTGCTGCTCTATCTTTAGGGTCAAGAACCGTGTGCAGTGCTCTCCCCGCCTGCTATTTCGACAGCCTATTCCCACACCTCCTCGGAGCTTGTAAAGCAGCGAAATCGGACAAGCGAGCCGGGACCTTCACACCCACCCTAGGCCAGAGCCCCCATGCCCCGGGCATTTGTGCCCAAACAGACCTCCCCGGTGGCTCTGACCATCCTGGGGAAACGTGATGGAACCCAAACTCTAGCATCCTGGATTATCTCCGTCAATCTGCCTGCCCTTCTCTGATCTCAGTGTTCTTTCTGTACATTGAGGAAATGACTGCAGACTCCACTGGCCTATTACTATAAAACGATTCCAGTGACAAAGCTCTGTCCCCAATCGAAGCAGTGTTGATTCCTTTGCCTGACGGTGAGGTGGTGCCACAGCTCTGTGTCTGCTCCTCCTGACTGGCTCAAATCTTGGCTAAAACACCGGGATTCAAAACACTTTGCAAATAGGCAAAGTCTCCTGTTTTGCCATATGCAGAATGGGGTACGATTGGGGAAATCTGAGGATTCAGGAGGAGGATAAAAGGTTGGAACATGGAATTAAGCTGCCTGGGCTCGTACTATACTGTATGAAGCTCATGCTACTCACAGAGCTTCTTGGTGCCTCAGTTTCCCTGTCACTTAAGTGCCGTTATCACGATGACCCTGAACTCGTGGGATTGATGTGAGGAAGAAAGCAAATTGCATGAAATTGATCGTCAATATGCCGGGCACATGGTAAATGTCAATAAATGTGCATTAATACATTACCAATATTCATACCTCTGCTTATTCTATATATTGATCCACCGTCTTCCCTTTCCCCTTATCTGAATCTCGAAAGATGATCGTGATTAGAAACACAGAAAAAATGTTGATGTGCCGAAGAAAGTCTACCTGGAATGTTCTCTCAGATACTAAGAAAATTCCTTTCTTTTATATGCATTCTTTGGAAGAAATTCTTCCTTCTTGCTAGGAATTTTCTGATTCTTTCTCCTCTTGCATTAAGAAAAACACACACACACACACACACACACACACACACACAAATGCAAGAATTATTTTTTTCTTGTCCCAAAATGTCACCAGACCCAATACCTGTCCTAGTTGGAGCTCTGGTGAGTTCCAGCAGACCTGGAAGGGACAGCATTAGAGACCCTGTCAGTTTCACGGTGCTTTTTGCCTGCAGCCACCTGAGCTCCCTCACGCTCCAGGTGAGCTGAGGGGCCAGAGGTGACAGGCTGCTTCGCATCCATGCACTTGGGGCCTGGGGGGCAGCAGGGCTGTAAGGGTGGCCATGTTCTGTGCCCTCCCCTGCCCTCTTCTGCACATCATTTTTATTTTTACTGTCTAGAGTCTTTCCATTTTCAAATGTTCCTTTTAGTCACGATTCGAATGCAGTGCAGCCCTGTATCAGAGAAAGGATGATATATGATATATATGTATGATATATATGATATATATCAATATGATATGATATATATGATATATATATGATATATATGTATGATATATATATATTTTTGCCTTTTTAAAATTTCAGCATATTATGGGGGTACAAATGTTTAGGTTACATATGTTGCCTCTCCCAAGTCAGAGCTTCAAGCATGACCATCCCCCAGACGGTGCACATCTCACTCGTTATGTATGTATATACCCATCCCCCCTCCCCCTTCCATCTGCCCGACACCCGATAGATGTCACTCCTATGCGTCCACTTAGGTGCTGATCCCTTAATACCAATTTGCTGGTGAGTCCGTGTGGTGCTTGTTTTTCCATTCTTGGGATACTCCACTTAGTAGAATGGGCTCCAGCTCAATCCAGGAAAATGTAAGAGGTGCTAGATCACCGTTGTTTCTCATAGCTGAATAGTAGTCCATGTTATACATATACCACATTTTATTAATCCACTCATGGATTGATGGGCATGCATGACATTTTTTTAAAACAGTGACACAACTCATGATGCTCAGTGGGATGATTAGATCAAGGTCTAGTGGGCGCCTCGGGCTCTGAGCTCTCCTGAAGTATCCAACACAATGGGCCCCATCACCCTTCTTCTTCTTCTTCTTCTTCTTCTTCTTTTTTTTTTTTGAGACAGAGTCTCACTCTGTTGCCCAGGCTAGGGTGAGTGCCGTGGCGTCAGCCTCGCTCACAGCAACCTCAGACTCCTGGGCTCAAGCGATCCTCCTGCCTCAGCCTCCCGAGTAGCTGGGACTACAGGCACGCACCACCATGCCCGGCTAATTTTTTGTATATATATCTTTAGTTGGTCAATTAGTTTCCTTCTATTTTTAGTAGAGGCGGGGTCTCACTCAGGCTGGTTTCGAGCTCCTGACCTCGAGCGATCCACCCGCCTCGGCCTCCCAGAGTGCTAGGATGACAGGCGTGAGCCACCGCGCCCGGCCGACCCTTCTTCTTTATCTGTGTCGACATGAGTGCAAACTCTGTGTTTGTCAATAATGTAGTGTAACTTTTCAAAGGTGACTTAAATTTCTATGCCACCGTCTATATTCCTCATAAAGTAAATTTAAATATCAAACCCCGTGTTGGCTACAGGGTGGGATTAGCAATGTCCCACCTGGGATACTTGCTCACAGAACTGTTGGGGGAAGCACATGTCATTTTAAGATCCTTTGAAGGCTTGCACTTTGAGAGACGTGCGCATATGAGCCTTCAGTACGTAACTGGCTTGTAGTACGTGCTCATTAAAAACAAAAAAAAAAAGTGAAAATGATTGTCAAACACTAAAAACATTCATCGTGTTAATTCCGCATTGTCCTCATGCTGGGGCAAGGCTGCATAAAGATTCATTCGTACAGTGCGAGGTGAGAGCTATTTATTTTATAGACCTAAGAAATTCCCAGTTTGGTTAATACAAAGCCCCAGTAAGAACCACTAGGTAAAAGCAGTTGATCAAGCTACGCAGTCGCAGCTCGTCAGTGGAGAGAAGACTTCGACAAGCCTAGAAATGTCAGGCTTGACATTTCTAGAAATAAATTTATTGAGAAAAGGTCAAGGATGAGATAAATCATTTGGAGAGGAAAAAAAAAAAGTTCATAAAATGACTAACACAAGACCTGCAAGTACACATCTCACTGCATTTGGCTTGCCTGGTTGGAAACCCAAGTCACGTCGTCTTAAGCACCGAAAGAAACAGATTAGCTCAAATAACTAAAATAATCCCCAAAATAACCCGGCCCAGAAACTCAGACGATATCATCAGGTCTCGAGAGCACCACAGCCGTCAGGGCTTGAGGTCTGCTGTTTGTCTTTTGTATCAAATGGCATAAGAAGAGAAGGAGGGGTGTTTCCCCTAAAGGAAATTGGGATGCTGTTTATCAGAAACTGGGGAATGGCTCTCGGAAGACAAGAACCACTTGGGTGTCCTCTGCCATCCGTCTCCCTATCCTGGATTTGAAAGGCACGGGATGGGAGAAAGACAAAAGTCACTCTATAAAAAAGACACCTGCACTCGGATGTTTATAGCAGCACGATTCACAATCGCAAAGCTGTGGAAACAACCCAAGTGCCCATCAATCCATGAGTGGATTAATAAAATGTGGTCTATGTACACCATGGAGCACTACTCAGCTATAAGAAGCAAGGGTGATCTAGCGCCTCTTGTATTTTCCTGGCTAGAGCTGGAGCCCATTCTACTAAGTGAAGTATCCCAAGAATGGAAAAACAGGCACCACATGGACTCACCAGCAAATTGGTATTAACTGATCAGCACCTAAGTGGACACATAGGAGTAACATTTAATCGGGCGTCGGGCAGGTGGGAGGGGGAGGAGGGAATGGGTTGCTCAAAGGAGAGAAGGCACCCAGTTGACCCAATGTGAAGCCCTGGTGAGGAGATTTGTTGAGTATTTTGTGAGTTCCTTCCAGAGCCCAGTGTGAAACACCTGCTCTTGGGTGGACCACTTTCGTAGGAGGCGTGCATTTAATGTCACAGAGCTTCCAAATGCCACGTGTCTGGAATGACACCAAACAATGAGAAATGGCTCTCGAAACATTTATTGTCTTCTCAGCTTTCTCTGTCTCCCAAATGTATACTGAGACTATTTTATTAGTGTTAAATCATACAATAAATTCATTCTGGGGAAAAAAAGTATTTCCAGTGAATAACTGTACCCTCTCATCATCGATAGTCCTGTCCCACCTGATTGCCCAGGGTAATGATTTTTTTGTTTTTTTTTTTTGAGTCAGAGTCTCGCTCTGTTGCCCAGGCCAGAGTCCCGTGGCGTCAGCCTCGCTCACAGCAACCTCCAACTCCTGGGCTCAAGCGATCCTCCTGCCCCAGCCTCCCGAGTAGCTGGGACTACAGACATGCACCACCATGCCCAGCTAATTTTTTCTATATATTTTTAGTTGTCCAGATAGTTTCTATTTTTAGTAGACACAGGGTCTTGCTCTTGCTCAGGCTGGTCTCGAACTGCTGACCGTGAGCGATCCTCCTGCCTCGGCCTCCCAGAGTGCTAGGATGACAGACGTGAGCCACCGCGCCCGGCCAGGGAAATGGCTTTAATCCGAACTTCTCTACACACTAACTGCGGCACCCTCGGCAAAACCGGCTCACAGTTTGCTTGTCTGTCCAAAGGGGGTGATGGGAATGTTACCCCTACCGAGATTTGCTTTCATGGTACCTGACAGAAGGTAGGCACGTGGCTATAGTTATTATTTGGGCATTTTGGCTCCATCTGGAAATGGTGCCAGAACTAATCTTACAGTAGAAGATTATAGCATAATCTTATCATATAAGATGTGCCTGCTTATAGTATTCCAGAAAGATCTAACACACCAATGCTCAATGTCAGGAGCTTAGAAACTGAACTCGGAGTGATATTACTTCTGGCTCCTTGAATTACCCTGCTCCCGATTTTGACCCCAGGATTGCCCTACTTTGTCTAGGCTTCCTAGGGATAGCTCGTGATACTTCCCGTTCCCGAGAGACGAGCTCTGTGCCCCAAACGTTGATGCAGTAATCAGTCAGCCTTCAGTTAGCTTGCACGCCTTAAAATTCCCACCTATTATTTTTCAGGTGGCCAGCCCCTAAAGCAAAGTGAAAATTGCTTGAGTTGGTATTTAAACAGAGATTCACAGAAGAAAACAAACAAACAAAAATGTTCTGGACAAATTGGGCAAGTCTAAGTGATCGTTTAGTCATTTTTCCAGTAATTTCCTTCTTCCCTGGAGCCTGACCCTGCAGGACAAAGATCTATTTTCTAGTCAGTTACTATTCATAAAGGGCATAATCACATGCAAAAATCAGAAAAGGAACCCTATTTCTCTTATTATGGTAATGGAATGGTAATGTTTGAAATGACTACAATACATACATGCCATACAAGAAATGGCCTGTGCTTTCCTTCGACTTCTCGTTGCTTTTAGTTTCGTGCCATACCATTCCCAAATCTTTCATTTATTAGCAAAGCAGCAATAAACAGCAGCTTGTAGATTTTCTTTAAGCAAGAAAACAAAAGAAATTATTAGTCTGTAACACACTGCTGTGGCTAATCGACGTGTCACCGAATAGCATTCACAATTTCCCCCAGGAACCAATACAACAGACTGTCGAGAGCTTGGTGACACTGGATATACACTGAGTTGCCCCAAAAGCCCGTCTACTGTCTCAGATTCTAAGCTCTGGTGCCCACCTTTAGGTCCTTGCCCAATTTTTTCTTTTTTGAGATAGAGTCTCACTCTGTCACCCAGGCTAGAGTGAGTGCCGTGGCATCAGCCTCGCTCACAGCAACCTCTAATTCCTAGGCTCAAGCCATCCTCCTGCCTCAGCCTCCCGAGTAGCTGGGACTACAGGCATGCGCCACCATGCCCGGCTCATTTTTTCTATATATTTTTAGTTGGCCAATTCATTTCTTTCTATTTTTAGTAGAGACGGGGTCTCGCTCTTGCTCAGGCTGGTTTCGAACTCCTGACCTCGAGCGATCCTCCCGCCTCGGCCTCCCAGAGTGCTAGGATGACAGGCGTGAGCCACCTCGCCTGGTCCCCCTTTGCCCAATTTTGACATTTCCTGTCTTTTTTAAACTACTTTTTAAAAAATGTCTGCTATAACTACGTGTTAAGCGCTAAGACACGTTTTTCTCATGTAATCTAACCTGCTTCTTTTATTAGGAGTTCTATTATTCCCTTTGTCCTTTTCAATTCCGTCGTTCGCCCAGTGCGCTCTAAGCCAGGCGATACCCTAGGTGCTATGGATACAGCGACAAGGAAGACAAAGGCTTCCTCGATTTTAGCGCAGGAGGAAGACAATAAGCGAGAGGAGGAGGTAGAGGAGGAGGAGAGGAGACAGGGAGATGATATTTCAGCAGAGACCTGGATGAAGGGATGTCATGAGCTCAGGGGTAAAAAGGGCTCCTGGCGGAGGAACCAGCATGTGCAAAGGTCCTAAGGTAGAAGCAGTGCTGGTGAAGAACGAACGGAGCGCAGTCTCTGTGAATGGAATGTGCAGAGAGGGGGAGCCAAGGCCTTGAGGGTAAAGCAAACAATTTCTGAGGATAAGAGAAGCCACACATGGGTGACAGCAGAGGAGTAACGTGATTTACATGTGAGGACACTAAGAGGGTGTGATGCGACCCGTTGGTGTCATGCATGTGGGAAGCCCCATAGCCGGGGACTCTCACCGAGGCCTGTTGCAGTTCTAGATCCTTAATCATTTATAATCAATTATAACTCAGTACAGCTTCTCAGTCACACGCTAGATACTCCCTCGTGGACGTGCCCTGCTATTCTCTTTATAAATAAGCCCAACCCTCCAAACGAACTTCTTTCTCTGCAGATCTCCACACTCAAAGATCTCACCTGGCTTACTTCTCATCTTCTTCTTCGATCTATCTGTCCGCAAATCTCCCTGCTAGATTAATTATCCCTTGCAGAAAATTTCCCAGATACACCCCTCCTTTTCCGTCGCTCCTGCTGCTCTCCACGCTTCAAGCCCTGCCTGCTACCTCATCCAAGGATTTCTGAACCTGAAAAAAATCTAGCACCAGCCCTCCTCGTCCATCCTTATAAGCCCCTCCTTATTCTCCGATGTCTCAGGCTAGCCACTTACGGGCTTTGTTTTCACCCTCGGCTCTTTTTTTTTTTTTTTTTTTTACAAAAAGATTTTACGTGACATCAGATTTCTGGCATCTCTTTAAAAAGAAAAATTAGATCGGTCAGCTCGAGGTCCCTTTTCTCACAAGGCTGGAGCTGAGAAGTGGCTGCCTGTTTGGGGTGGGGCAGGAGCTCTCTAGTTCTCCACAGTCGCCGCCAGTCCCCACAGTCAGACGCCCACAGGTGTCACACACAACCTGCTACCCGCGTGTGCACCGCTAAGCACAGTGGCTGTACGCACTCTCTGGCACCAAACTGTCCAGGTTCAAATCCTAGCTCTTAACACTTACTGATCTTATGTCATTGACCGGTTACTCAAAGTCTCCATGCCTGCCCCGTAAAATGTGGCAATAATAATAACTACCTCCTCTCTCTGGTGTGGTGATGAAATGAACTGCTGTATGCAAAAGCCTTCAGAATGACAGTTGGCCATAGAAAGCGCTCGATAAAAGTTACCTCTTGAGGTTTGCTGCTCGTAATGCCTGCTGCCTACGAGGTGAGTTGGTGTGCTTGTCAAATTGAACACATGCATGCCTTTTACAATCCCATCACCCAACCTTGATCCTTATGGCCTGTCCAGTCTACCGTGATCATGGAATCCGGTCATCTCTTAAGTAAGGCCGCCTTCAGATGTCACCTGTTTGCGAAACCATCGTTGGCCATTGTGTTTAGACGTCGTTTTTCACTCCTCTGCGTTCATCTGACTCTGATTTTGTGCACTCTGTATAGCACACTCCTCTCCCTGGCATTGCTGTTTAACTATCCGGTGCCGATGTTTTTCTCTCTCCAACCAGATTGAAGCATCCTAACAATGACGCATGGCAGCTAATGATCGGGTTATGGTTCGGCTTTCTGGCAGATAGTTGGCACCAATGCTATACAGTACGATGCTTATTTCCTGAGATCTTATGGGGAGAAACTTGTCATGACACTTTTCTTGGCCAACAGTACTAAATTATCGGAAGGTCGGGTATCTGTCTAATCAGTGGAATAGGTAGTTATCAACAACACGGTTCTTGACTGGAAACTGGTTTTGGGGTTTTTTTTCCCCCTTTTTAACACAGGTCGATGCAGATTGAAGGTCATTATTTTGTGACGCTAGTTTCAGATGGATGGTCACTATCCTGGGGCAACTGTGTTTTGATATAGTTCTTTCCTACTTCTTAGAAGCTGCAAACCTAATTGGTAAATCTATAAAAATGACCAGAAAATCAGTTTCTTCTGGGGTTCTAAAAGTTATGCAGGGAGTTGTTTTTTGTTTTTGTTTTTGTTTTTTTTTTTTCTTTTTAGAAATGAGTATAGTTTATCCTGGGTGTTGGTCTTCAACATGGATAAAAGACAAAAACAGGAGAATTCAGTGTATATTAGATGATGAGATGGAGACAATGAAAATAGTTGCTGGGAAAGTATGAGAATCAGCTACCTCAAGACTGAGCCACCTAAGATAATTGCTAGTGGAGATGGGATAATCAAATGTGCTTTTTCATGAATGTCTGCTAATGCCTGCCTAAAATTCAGTAAAATCTCAGATTTTCTTAAACCTAGGAAAATACTTACGCTACCATTTGCATAAATCTCTGAAAGAAAACACTTTTCCATAGGGCTTTGTGGTGGAGAGGGAGCTGGAATTACTGAAGCTATTTTCTAAATAATACAGCTGGGATCCATCCGTATGGGAACCGAAGACAGCCCTTTGCAGAGGAGATAACTAACGACATATAGGAGTGTCCCAAACAACCTTAGGTTGTAGCATTCGGTCTACCACAATTAAGTCCCAGTTTTCTGAAAGCGACCTTCTAGAATGTTCATGTCTGGCTCCACTCTTCCAAGGGCTTGCTGTCATGCAGGCAGAAGAGAGTAGTGAGATTGTTGGATTGATCAGAGAGTGCCAAATTAATCCTGCCTGCTGTAAGCCAAACGCGCAGTGCCAGCCCTGCACAGTACAATAAATAAGAAAGGTAATTTGATACTCTGGCTCAAAACGATCCCTGGAAATGGCAGCCACTTGGCCTCATTTAAAAGGTGGGGAAGGAAATGAATTTTGTAATGAATGACTTGTCACTCAAAAGGTATCTGGTTTACAACGGGAAATAAAAACCATTCCGAAGAGTAGCCATTTTGCCCAAAAGAACGCAATAAATCAAGTAAGCGCTAGGGAAACAGATGAGTATTTATTCATCTTTGGGTCATCTACAGCCCCCGAACAATTAGATTAAAGTGAAATGATCCAATTCCGAGGCATGTAAATGGATGGATAGAGAAGGAACAAACCAGTACCCTTTCGTTCTCAAATGGCCTCCTAGTAAACATTATTTTCTTTTTCTTGTATGAGGTTTGGCTTGTAAACCTCTATTTTGTAAATCTGGTTTGTGTCCAATTTAGAAAAACCTAATCCATTTACATTTATTGGTTTGGTTTTGATGGCGGTATACTCGCTAAATTTGGGTAATGAGAAACATTCACCAAAACCCTTCAGTGTGCCGAGGAAGTCGTGAGAATTGAGAACTTTTTTAAGGTCTTGGTGTACAGTGAGTGATCACCGCTGTTTTTTCTTAAATGTGACATATATGGGGAAGGGACCCTATATGTCCCGCTTTATTTCTGGTGTTCGGAGCTAAATGTTGTCTCCGAGGCGAGTCAAGGGATGCCAGGGTCAATGGCCACAGCGCCAGGGACCCACTAAGAGAAAACTGCAGCCCGTTCTCCAGACTTTTACGCATTTTTTTTTTTGTTGTTTGCCTGCCTGTTTGTTTTGCGAGGGATAAAGATTTATTTTTTTTGAGGGACTCTGAGCTTCTTGGGATTTGCTCTGTTCTTGAAGATATTGACCAAAGTGTCAGAAGAGGGGAGAGTTGATTGGGGATGGGCTGATGAAGAGTGAAAGGGAAGTCTATTTTCTCTGGCTGGCAGGCAGTTAAATCTGTAATAAACTGAGATTTCAGTTTTAACAAGCATATACTTTTAATTAACATAAGAGAGCTATTGAATCCTTTTCCCCATAATTTACGAATGAATTTATTTGTTAAGGAATCTATCTGCTAATAATCGTTCCCTTTCAGAACACGGACTCTAACCGCTACAAGTACATACTATTTATCAAAGCCAGAAAATGGCATTAAAGCATTTTCCAAACGTTAGATTCTAACATCAGACCTGGTGCCTTTAAACTGAGGCATTATAACCATCCTTTTGGGTATGAGCAGGATAAAGGGATTTTTATTCTCTGGTGGTCTTGGATCACTCTAGCAGGAGGTCCTAGAGTGGCTGAAGAGTTTCCACGTTTTTCTCCATATGTCTCCTCACCTCAAAAAGTCATGTGGCCATGGCAGAAATTCTGCTTTCTCACTGCCTAGGGTTTGCTCAAACCAAAGCTCTCCCTTATCTATGGGGTACAGCACAGCAATCAGACCAAGTACGCCAGCTGAGAGACCAAGACCTTGGAGAAACTAACATGTTGGTGCCTCAGTTGCCACATCTGCGATGTGGGCGTAATAATTCTACCTGCAATTCTGCTTAGTAGGTAAAACAGATGATTTAAAAAAAAAAAAAAACAAAAAACCCCAACCACAGCAACCCATTTTCTATGGGGACACTAATGAGTTCAAGGCTAGTCTGAGCAAGAACAAGACCCTGTCTCTACTAAAAATAGGAAAAATCTTTAGCCAGGTAACTAAAAAAAGAAATAAAAAATTAGCCGGGCGTGGTGGCGTGCACCTGTAGTCCCAGCTACTCGGGAGGCTGAGGCAGGAGGATCGCTCGAGCCCGGGAGTTTGAGGTTGCTGTGAGTTATGATCACGCCACTGCACTCCAGCCTGGGTGACAGAGCAAGACCCTGTCTCGAGAAACCCCCCTCCCCACCAAAACAAAAACAAAAATCCTAGCAGGAGTGGGCTGGGTGTGGTGGCTCACACCCGTAATCTAAGCACTTTGGGAGGCTGAGGCGGGAGGATCGATTGGCTCTGGAAGGGATAATAGAGATTTAGCCCCATGACCTACCTTGTTTTACAGGACAAAGGACTGAAGCTGAGAGAGTCGGGTCACCTGGTCAAAGTGTCACAGCAAGCGGTAGGGGCATTGGGGCCCCAAGTCACCTGTCCTGCCTCTCAGTCCAGTACACTGTCCCCTGTCATGCTCTGTGCCAGGCCCAGCCCTAGCCTGGAATGAGCCTCCTCCGTCCTCATTCCAGGTCGTTTTCCACACTGTGTAGACCTGCGCTTTGTGAAGTGCACAGGTGATTGTAGGACTATCATACGCAGACAAACACTTACTTTGAAATTAGTCCTTTACTTTAATGTAGCTTAATATCTGCACATCTTCTACTTACAAATGAGAATGGCTTCCCATAAATAACATAGTTTTTAAATCTCTTTTCTTTTTTGAGACAGGGTCTTACTCTGTCGCCAAGCCTGGAGTGCAGTGGCACGATTATAGGTCACTACAGCCTTGAACTCCTCGCTCCGGCAATCCTCCTGCCTCAGCCTCCCAAGTAGCTGGGACTGCAGGCACGCGCCACCACGCCCGGCTCATTTTTTTAAATTTTTTGTAGAGGTGAGGTCTCGCTCTGTTGCCCGGGCTGGTCTCAAACTCCTGGATCTCAAGCGATCTTTCTGCCTCGGCCTTGCGAAGTGCTGGGATTACAGGTATGAGCCGTCACGCCTGGCCTCAAACCTTTCTTTTAATAAAGTTAATTATGTATGGCAAAATAAAGTAGATTTTTAAAATTAAGCAATACTCCAGGTCCTTTGTGGCCATGGGCAAATATTGTGCACACAGACTTTTGAAGTTTGGAAACTGCCAATACACAACCCTAAGATAGTCTGCCTTTCCATCACCCGTTTTTACAAGTGTCCCCAAGATTTGCGTGGCTGAGGTTGCATCCAGTCACTCCCGCCAAAGAAATGGAAGCAACCGTGTGAAAACTGCACCAGTTAACTTATTATAACAGGTACGCAGTGGCATGATACATTCTTAAAAACTTTCTAGCGTGATCCTTTTGAAATAAATCTTAGAACTCCTATTAGCATAGCAGTAAACTAGCATAACCTGTTTTGAGCTTAACCTAGTCCTTGAAGATGTTTCTAGAAATCACATCACAGAGAGAAGCTTTTGACAAAAGCTGCTCGAATTGTTTAAAACCTGTTTTAATGACAGACAACGGAGTACGTGTTATTTCAAGACCTTCACAATTTGACCAATTGAGCGTTGTATACGAGAAGACGAAGGCGGCCAGTTTTTATAAAAAAATATGTGCATAGATGAGACGTGTTACGATTTCACTGATAGCAAGTTTGCTATAACAACATATGTCTCTCCATGGAGAACTGGCATATTTATATGAAAATGTATGCAAAAATTGGGGCATTTTTATATAATATTGAATTTAGAAACTCTTGGACTGCTTTGCCAGCAAAGCGAAATACGTGTTTAAAAATTTAGTATAATGCCCATAATCCTGATTTTTATTTTCACCTCATCATGATTCTGTTAAACTTGGAAGCTCTTTTTACAAAGGGCTTCATTAAAAAAAAAACCCGTTTCTGAGGCTCTGATTACTTAGATCTTGATTTCCTGCTTAATTTTCCTCAGCCGTTATTAACACGTGTTGACTTCATTTTCTTGGTCTTCATCAGTTCTCGCTAGGGAGGCTAACTGTGGCATTCTCACTGCGTATTCCGGAAGGGCCCTGCCACTTCCAATTTCCATACCAACCTCATCTGAGAGGCCCTTTCCTGTGAAAACAACTCCCCACCATCAAGCACAAGTCATTCATTAATTAAAGACGATTTAGCTCACTCCCCCAACATCCGACCAAGACCAGCGTTTTGTCTCTTGGCAAGGTTTGGTTATGTCACCCTTGATGTTCCCAGTGGAAATTTCTATGCATTCTGAAGCCTCAGAAAGATTTTTTTTTTTTTGGAGACAGAGTCTCACTCAGTCACCCAGGCTAGAGTGCCGTGGCGTCAGCCTCGCTCACAGCAACCTCAGACTCCTGGGCTCAAGCAATCCTCCTGCCTCAGCCTCCCGAGTAGCTGGGACTACAGGCATGTGCCACCATGGCCGGCTAATTTTTTCTATATATATATTTTTTAGTTGGCCAATTAATTTCTTTCTATTTATAGTAGAGATGGGGGGGGGGCGGTCTCGCTCTTGCTCAGGCTGGTTTCGAACTCCTGACCTTGAGCGATCCTCCCGCCTCGGCCTCCCAGAGTGCTAGGATTACAGGCGTGAGCGGCCACGCCTGGCCAGGAAGATATTTTTGATCTGTCCCAATAGGTGGTGGAACTTTCTCTGGGGGCACAGATGCAACAAACAGGGAGCCTGAACTAACTGGGTCCCTTCATCTTCAGGACTGAGAAGGATGACATTTGCCAGAAAAGCGTGGCCTTGCAGCTAGCATCCCTCTCCCGGGCTCATTACAGAGCGGGCCCAAGTCACTCCAGTCCCTTACGTGCCGGGCACTGCAGAAGGAGCCCAGACGTGGCTAATTAAAACGCCAGGCCCTAGTGCCATCGGGCTGTCTCTCCGGGACACTGCACGGCTCTCAAGGGTCATCTTAACAGGGTTTGTACCTGGAAGGAAAAGCTCTGACTATGAAGAAGAAAACAACTACATAGCCAGTGCGTCAACGGAAAAAAAGCCAAAGTCTGCAAAATAATTTTAAAGAGATTTATTCTGAGCCAAATTTGAGGACCATGACCCGGAGCCACTGCCAAGAGGCCTTGGGCAAGTGGGCTTGCTGTGGCCGGGTTACAGTTTGGTTTTTTTATGCATTTTAGAGACGAGGGTTACGGGGAAAGCCATCAATCAATATGTGGGAGGCACACATTGGTTTGGCCCAAAAAGGAGGGCCGTCTCAAAGCGGGGGCTTACAGGTTACAGGTGGGTTTACAGATTCTTTAGATTGTAATTGGCTAAAGACATGAAGCTTTGTCTAAAGACCTGGAATGTTTTAACATAAACTGTTTGCCAGAGATAAGCCACCATTTGGTGCATAAATTGAGGACCTGCAGGTTTGTCTTGAATATCCTTAGGCCTCTTAATGGGTTACAAAGGAAGTCTCCAAGAAGGTAGGGTCATGATAAGGCCTGTCTGACCTCCCTCCTCCTGGCAGGCAACTTTGCCCTAGAATATTCCTTTGGCCACGAGGGGGTCCATTCAGTCAGCCGGTGGGGGGGGGGTGCATTTTAGTTTACAAGTGGAATGCTAACGTCTTGAGTTTCTAGGCTCAACGGTGCTGTTAGATTATTAGGCTCTGCAGACTCAGCACGTTCTTGCTGTCCTCGCCGGTGCCCGGCAGCTGCACGTTAGTTCGGACATAAAACGTTTCCTTTGCAGGCAAAAGAAAGCACCCGTGATAGGATAAGGACGTCGTTAAAGAGAAGTGGTCAGTGTTGAGGCCGGATTTAGACAAGAGCAGACTGGCATCTTTCTCGTGCAGTGCAATTGGATATTTACAGCTGGGATGGTCGTTTAAGCTTTTAGGCACTGTTGATAAAGGTGTTCCCGCAGTTGATAGAGAGTGAAGTTTTCTATTTTTATTTTTATTTATTTATTTTTTTTGAGACAGAGTCTCACCCTGTTGCCGTGACATCGGCCTCACTCACAGCAACCTCAAACTCCTGGGCTCAAGCGATCCTCCTGACTCAGCCTCCCGAGTAGCTGGGACTACAGGCATGCACCACCATGCCCGGCTCATTTTTTCTATATATTTTTAGTTGGCCAATTAATTTCTTTCTATTTTTAGTAGAGACGGGGTCTTGCTCTTGCTCAGGCTGGTCTCGAACTCCTGACCTTGAGCGATCCACCCGCCTCGGCCTCCCAGAGTGCTAGGATGACAGGCGTGAGCCACCGCGCCTGGCTGGGAGTGACGCTTGATCTCTGGCTTCAAAGAGTGAGATTTGAGACATAAAATATTCCTGATTGAAAAGATCTGTATTACATGTTGTGAAGTCGAATGTGTCATAAGAAGCATCGCTCCTGTCTTTACCCAAAAGAGCAGATATGAACAGGGTGGCCCTAAGTCGATCTCTGATGCCCCTTCAGTATCATCCCTAATGACACTGATATTTGGGGTTTGGGGGGGGGGTTAATTGTTTCGAAGAGTTTTCACAAACAGAAACCCAATTTGAGCTGTCTTCCTCTCTGGGGTATGCGGTATTGCCATTCTCCCTTTGCTGAGACTTGCTGCAGATTTGCAATTCCGTGGTTCTAGAACCCAGGGCTGCAAACTATGTCTTAAGCATTAAGAGCGTGGGGTTCCAGGAGACGCAGAGAGCAGGAGAGAGGCCCCGTTCCCAGATGCCCACAGCTGCAGAGAGGGTGGGGAGGAATGCTGACAAATCCCACTGCCGCCCCAGCCCCGCAGTCAACTGTTTTCTGCAATGCGCCTCCCTGGAGGATGCTGACCGACTCTCAGGAGCGAGTGTGTGCTTTTAATTGGCTTGTTACCCTGATTTGAGGCTCCGTGTCCTGCCTGGCTGGTCTTTAATGAGGCACGTCCACTCTTGGGCTCAGTCAAGCAAAAGAGGCGCCTGTGGATTACTAGGCTCCGGTTTCTCCTGTGAATATTGCCAAAGGTGCAAGGGCTCTGGGTGCAGATAAGAACAGATCTCCCGTGGATTGTCCTCCTGCGTGCAATTGATCCTCCTCCCCGTGGATTGTCCTCCTGCGTGCAATTGATCCTCCTCCCCGGGGGAAACACTGATGAGAGAAAGCTGAGTTTCTCCTCGCCAGCAGCTAAGTGTATCTCCACTCATCTGTGTGAATGGGCCATAGGAACCCACAGAATAAGAATGGGTGTGTTTGCGTTGTATCTCCTAGGCATCCTTTAAGCTTCTTGTACTTGGAGATCTAGCTTCTTTTTGGCAAGACCTGGGAAATTTTCCTCAATTACGTCTTCAAATAGTTTATCCAACCCTTGAGGGCACCATATGCAACCTTAAAATTTGTACCCCATAATATGCTTAAATAAAAGAAAAAGAATTGTTGTGTTAATTAGCTTGATTTAATCATTCCGCATTGTCAACCTACATCAAAACATCCTATTGAATCCCATAAATATATGTGATTATTATTTGTCCATTTTAAAGCATTGCTTTTAAAAACTCACTGTAATACATAGAAAATCAAGAGTGAAGCCAAAATTTGGGTTGCAGCTATAGGATCCCCACGCCTGTGTGTACCTAGTTGTCCCAAAAGGTACCTGCCACTTTCTATCGGTGCCCTGGCTTAAGTGAATTTGTGTCAGGAACTTGGGAGCAGAGGGGGGGAACCTCATGAAAAGATTGTTGATGATAAGATTTCTCTATCGGCTTTTGGAAATTTTGTTCTCTCCTGCCCAGGTTGCTGGAAGGATTTTCTTTTATTTTTAATATTTAAGGCTAGGAAAAGATACCAGCCTTATATGATTCTTCGTGTATATTGTAATTTTTCAATTCTACCTTTTCTTTTCCTCTGAGTGCATTTTCTGTGGCTCCTCTTATTTCTTCAAATAAGTAGTCCTCAGTGGCCTTCATTTGTATAGTGGTGAAAAAAAAAAAAAGAATATAAATAGTCCCCCAGTGAGAAGACTACTAGCACATGATACATATCTGCTAGACAATTATCAGATAACACTAAGGCTGCTAAGTGCTGCTATAAACATGTACTGGCAAAGATAACTTAGTTCTGGAGTTTTCTTAGCCACGAACTCATTAGAAGAGCTGTGGCCTTTTGCCATTGGCAGCTGAGAGAACGCATTTTACTTGTTATTTGGGTTGAAAATTTCCGACTCTGCTTCAAAGAGGTGTTAAGAGGCAAGGCATGCTTTCAGAATGCTACTGTCACCCGCTTTTATGGCACCAGCTTCAAAAATAAGGTTCTAAGGTACCTGACTTCCATCATGGGTCCTCCTGAGTCTCCAAAGATGACCGAAATTTCGGCAATGAAAGATGATACTCTAAAAAGGGACAACGGCCACTTTAGCATATAAGGAAATAAGAGGGGTGAAGAAGAGAGCTCCTGTTCAGTTTGAAGGAGAAAAGACATATTTTAAGATGTTGCCTAAACTTTGACATTTTCAGCTTCCGCAGATCCGAACCAGAGACTAAAAAATTGCCTGGGTCCCTGTCACTCAACTCACGGCAGGTGTGAAGCAGAAGTGGGCAGGCAGTTCAATTGCCAGCTAAACATTAGAGTCCTCGAGATATTTTCTTCCTGTGATACTTGACCTCTCTTTGCTGGATATTATCATCATTTTCCCACCTACAGAGAGAAAAATACGGTGGAGGAAATGAAAGGTGAAAGGAATAGAAAGGAAAAGAATGGATGAATGGTAGGAAGAGGCCAGATACGCTGACACCGTGGAGAAAGAGGGTCAAACAGAGCTCTTTGGTTTCCTTCCAGGAACCTAAAAATATCCACCTCTTGCCTGATTGACATTTCCACCCTGCCTGCCTTATGCATGGGCCGTAGGGGCTGCTGAAGTGGCTTGACTCACACGCTCCCTGCACTTTCCCACTGCCAGAAAGAAACCAGCCAGTCGGTAATCATGATAATTAAAAAAGATGTAAACTTCCAGAGTGGCTGACACTAACTCATTACACTAACTGTCTTGCCCGACCGAGCTAACATTAATTCCAACATCCCATCTCACGTCTGGCATGTAAGAATTCCCGGTAATGTGGATATTTCTTCCCTTCCTTTCTTTACCCAACCCTTCCTTCCCTTCCCTTCCCTTCCCTTCCGTTCCCTTCCCTTCCCTTCCCTTCCCCTTCCCCTTCCCCTTCCCCTTCCCCTTCCCTTCCCTTCCCTTCCCTTCCCTTCCCTCCTTCCTCTCCAACATGGTCCCATTGATGCCGATGCCATTTTCCAAAGAACATACTTTTATAGCACCATTCCGGACTAGTGTGCCCAAAATTTTAATGTATGTATGAATCACTCAGGAGTCTTATTAAAGACACAAATTCTGGGTAGATACCTAATACTGCTATTGCTGGATCGAAATGGTATTTCTATTTCTAGCTCTTTGAGGTATCTCCAAATTCTTTTCCACAAAGGTTGCACTAGTTTGCAGTCCCACCAGCAGTGTAAGAGTGTTCCTGTCTCTCCACATCCTCGCCAGCATTTGTTGTTTTGGGATTTTTTTTTTTTTTTGATAGAGGCCAATCTCACAGGGGTTAGGTGATATCTCATTGAGGTTTTGATTTGCATTTCTCTAATGATTAGAGATGTTGAGCATTTTTTAATATGTTTGCTGGGCATTATTCTGTCATCTTTGGAATCGTTTCTGTTCATTTCCGTTGCCCATTTCTTGATGGGGTTGTTTGATTTTTTTTTTTTTTCTTGTTAATTCTATTGAGTAGATACCGCTAACCCTTGCTAGGGAGAGGCAAAGATATAAAATGCAACCAATCGGGTGTCGGGAGGGTGGGAGGGGGGAGGAGGGGAGGGGTATACACAACCACAACGAGTGAGATGTGCAACGTTTGGGGGATGGACACGCTTGAAGCTCTTACTCGAGGGGGGAAGGGGGCATGGGCAATATAAGTAACCTTATCACTTGTACCCCCATAATACGCTAAAATAAAAAAAATCATAAAATAAAAAAAAATAAAATGCAACCAAAATGTCTGTACTCTCATATCTTCTTGAAATAAAAAAATTAATTGATTAATTAAAAAAAATATTCAAATTCTGACTCAGTAGGTCCAGGGTGGGACCTGAGATTTTTTTTTGCCTTTCCGCCAGCGTTCCAGGGGATGGAGATGACGGTGGTGAGCCGGGGGTAGTAGCACTTTGAAAAGTGCCGAGGTAGCCGCTCACATAGTGCTAGTGCTGCTGTCACAGCCGTAGCCTGTGCTGGGGACCGGTTGCTCGGAATCGCACTGGGGACATGATTCCCACGCCTGCCTTGGAGAGTCCGTCCCCTCGTCCCACGCTGAAAGGCAGGCTGCAGAGACCATGCCCATGCGTGTCTTCCCACTCTCTGTGCCTCACACTCGGGCTGGCTGAGGTCCCTAGATTCTGGTGGACGTGAACTTCAGTCTCTGCCCCGTCCCTTTCTTGGGGGAGAGTCCTTAACCTCTCTGAGCCCCTGTTTAGGATGAGGGTGAAAGTAGCAGTTGCCCAGTGGGGTTGTGGAAGGGCTCAAGGAGGGGGTGAGCACGTGTCCGAGCACAGGGTCTTGCAAATGCTAGGCGCTAACATCTGGAGATGGCGCCTGTCACACTTGGTGTGTCTATGTCCAGCAAGAAGGCGGAAAAACATTCCAAAACCTCTCACGCTGCCTCTGGAAGTTAGAGAATATTTAGTTGCATGTGGCCCGAAAGCCAAACCATGCTCAGTGTAGGTTAGTCTCTTTTTGTTTGTTTGTTTGTTTGTTTTTAGACAGAGTCTCACTCTAGCCTGTTGCCCAGGCTAGAGTGCTGTGGCTTCACTCACAGCAACCTCAAAATCCTGGGCTCAAGTGATCCTCCTGCCTTGGCCTCCTGAGTAGCTGGGACCACAGGCATGCACCACCATGCCCGGCTAATTTTTTCTATATATTTTTAGTTGGCCAATTAATTTCTATTCTTTTTTTTTTTTTTTTTTTAGTAGAGACGGGTCTCGCTCTTGCTCAGGCTGGTCTCAAACTCCTGACCTTGAGCGCTCCTCCTGCCTCGGCCTCCCAGAGTGCTAGGATTATAGGTGTGAGCCACCGCGCCCAGCCCGTTAGTCTCTTGACGTGTTTATGCAGCGCTGGTTCCTTGGTCCGTGCAATCGTCTGGAATTTGCTTACTGCAACGTGCAGGATTTATCAAGAGGACGATGTTGTCTGTGGACCGAGCATGAAAGTGTAACCTGGCACTAGCTGGCAAAAGGCTTTTCCAACCCCAAGTGTCCTTCCTCGTGACCTGGAGCTTCCATCGTTAGAGCTGATCCTTTGGACGAAGGGTCAAGAGAGAAATTGAAAAGTAATTTCATTTCCTGGGAGTGCGGCAGACTGACCTACCAGTAGCCGTGGGATCTATTATGGATTAAACAGTAGGGAAAAAAAAATCAACTGTCAATTTAAAATTTATTAGGAAAGCACCTGGGGGTCATTTAGCATATGCAGACTTTTTTAGAAAGTTACTTCACAAAGTGATGAAGAGATAACTGAATTCATTGCTTCTGTTGAAAACTTCTTTAAAACATCGATTTTTTTCAATCTCCATTAACCAAGAGTCTTTGTCGGAAATGACAGAGAAACCCTGGCAAAGACGGTTCGAGCCACAAAAAAATAAATAAATACATAAAAAGGTGGAATGTGGTGGGTTAACCCACTGAAGTTTTGCAAGGTGGTATTATTAGGTCATTAAATGTGAGATTTCCAGTTTCGAATCAAAAGTTTGGTTTGTTGTATCTCAAACAAGAAGCAGTGCCGTTAATCAAAGTATGAGCCTAGACTATCGGCATGGTGTTGCCGTCTTAACGGTTGCTTGTTTGTGCCAGCAGCGAAAAATGCTGGAGGGGGAGTGGAGATGAAATCACAAAAGGTGTTTTCCAGGGCTTGTTGAGAACTGAGTGGTTTTCTTTGCAAGAAGGGGTCCAAAGCCTGGAAGAAGTGGTGGTCAGTCGGTGCAAGGTCTGGGGAACACAGTGGATGACAGAGAGTGTCCAAGTCCAGCGTCTGTAGTTTGAGCAGCGTTGTTCTTGTGACATGTGGTCAAGCGTCGTCTTGGGAGAGGACTGGCCTGTCTCTAGTGACCAACCTCAACAGGTTGCTGGATCGCAAGCATCCTCATCATTTCATCCGACTGGGTGCAGTAGACATCCGCTGTGATCAGTTGACCAGGTTTCATGAAGCTCTGGTGGATAATTCCAGCGCTGGGCCACCGAACAGACACCTCTAGCTTTTTGTGATGAATATTTGGTTTCATACTGTGTTTTGGCACGTCACCTTTATCCAACCGTTGTGCCGAATGCTTGCGATTGTCAAAAAGAATCCATTTCTCATCACGCACAACAACATGGTGTAGAAATGGTTCGTCTTTACGTCATGACAGCAAAGAAAGGGAAGCTTCGAGGTGGTTTCTCTTCTGATGCTCATTTAATTCATGGAGTACCCATCTATCCGGCTTCTTTACCTTGCCGATTTGTTGGAACAGTGACATCAAACCCTGCTGCTAATTCACATGTAGGTTGAGATGGATTCGCTCCCACTACGGCTTTCAGCTCATCCTTATCCACCTTGGTCTCAGGTCGCCGACAGGCTCATTGTCAAGGTTACGATCAACTGAACTTCTCAAACTATCGATGTACTGTGCACGCCTTAGCCATATCCTTCCCAAACACTTCGCTGACATTTCGAGCTCTCTGCGCTGCATTGGTTCTACGATGGAACTCACATTCGAAAACAACACAAATTTCTGACTTGTGCATGGCTTCGCAAAACAACTGATCTAAAAAAGAAAAAAAAAAAAAAACGTGAAAGATAATCACGAGCCAAAATGGGCATTTGAAAGACTGAGGGTGTACCTTCACAGTGAAAAATATAAAACAGAAAGTGTCCAAGCGAAATGGCAGAGATATCAGTTGTCAAACTTAGTACTTAAGGAAATTGGACATTTCACAGTTAACAACCTCACAGCTGGTTTGGGACAGGGCAGGACACAAGAGATCAAGCGGTGTCACATCCCACCCCACCCCACACCTCTTCATCTCTAGGTGCTGCTTGCTTCTGGATGGGTTCTAATTTCAGGAAAAAAAAAAAAAAATTCTCCTTGAGGTGGCCAGTATAATCACTCGCCACTACTCCGGGTTAATTTTCCACCAGCTCATAAATTCCCAACAAAACACAGAACTCCTGATTTTCAGCTGAACTCGCACAAGTCCCAGGATCACTTCTCAGGAGCCCGGCTTTCTCACGCTCACATCTGGTAGCCATCACGGTGGCCCAGGGACGGAATCGCCTGCTTCTAACTGGTCAGGCCTGGGCCCCATCACCCCCACCCCACCCACGTAACTAAGGAGGCCTCGAGGATGCTTTCCCTAGGAAAACCAGGGTATTATTCTAGGAAGAAGAAAGGATGAATGCTGGTGGGGGAAAAAAAATAAAAACCAATCAATTTCTAAGACCCGGAGAGAAGGTGACATATTACTTTAAGAAACTTGGACAAGAGACTGGGAAGTCCAAGGTTTTGCACCAAAGCTATGCTAAACACCATTCCCTGATGTCTGTCACAAACAAAGTGTTTTTGCCAAATACCTTACTGTTTCCAAAGAGTTAATAGTGCAGAGGATGGGGGTGGGGGAAGCATTTGGATTGCAGCTGAATTTTGCCTGCCGTTGTCCATATTAGATTTCTCTACACGCATATTTAAATATATACAATAAGCTGGTTTCACCCCAGAAACAGGGGTGTGATGCCAGCCAGGGCGTTTCACTAACATGATTGAAGTGTGGTCAAGTGATTTTGCAGCACGCGGCGATGACTCTCGCTGTGCGACTATAAATAGATGCTCGGAGGGAAATCTCTTTCCCCCAGTCCTGTCGACTTATGGAGATGTATGTGGAGTTCCAGGCTCTGAGCAGGGTGAGATATGACTTTGTATTGCAGTTGCTTTCTGCCAAAGATAAAAATCGCTTTACATAAAAAGAGCCCGTTCCCACCGGTGGTGAAAAGCTCCTCTTTTGTAATAAAACCCAATACTCGGGGAAAACCCTGTTAGCTCCTGTGCACGGCTGGAGCTCAGTTTTAGAGAGAGGCAGGGTGGTAGCAAGCTTAAAACCTGGGCACCTGTCTGCCCTCAGGTCTTCTCCTGCTTGGCCTTTTTTTTCTTAGCTGGGTGACCACACCTGGTCAGCTTGCAAAAAATTAGTTTCCACGTCTCTTCGGTGACTACAATAAAGTTACCGTTGTTTCTTATAGCTGAGTAGTACTCCATGGTATACATACACCACATTTCATTAATCCACTCATGAATTGATGGGCACTTGGGTTGTTTCCACAGCTTTGCAGTAGTGAATTGTGCTGCTATAAACATTCAAGTGCAGGTGTCTTTTTCATAGAGTGTCTTTTGTTCTTTTGGGTAGATGCCCAGTAATGGGATTGCCGGATCCAATGGTAGATCTACTTGTAGCGCTTTAAGGTATCTCCATGTTGCTTTCCACAGAGGTTGCACTAGTTTGCAGTCCCACCAGCAGTGTAGGAGTTGTTCCTTTCTCTCCACGTCCACACCAACATTTATTGTTTTGGGACTTGCTAATAAAGGCCGTTCTCACTGGAGATAAGTGATATATCATTGTGGTTTTGATTTGCATTTCCCTGATGATTAGAGATGTTGAGCATTTTTTTCATATGTTTGTTGGCCATTCTTCTGAAAAGTTTCTGTTCATGTCCTTTGCCCACTTTTTGATTTTTCCTTGCTGATTTTCCTGAGTTCTAAATAGATTCTAGCTGTCGGCCCTTTATCGGGTGTGTAGCTTGCGAAAATTTTCTCCCATTCTGTGGGTTGTCTGTTTCTTTTAAAATCCCTGGGACTCAGTGTCACTGTCTGTAACATGAGCAAGTAGAGCATGCTCTCTAAGAACTCTGCTGTGTCAGTATTTTATTCTAGTTTAGAAATATCCCTAAGCTAAGCCGACTCTTTCATCGGATTCCTATGGCTTTGGTGGGATTCGCTCATTTGCTCTGACCAGCTTTCTAGCCAGACCCCCAGGTGAGATGTAAGAAGATTGCCCGCCAAGAAATAAGAAATTAGTGCGAGTCTTGCTGAGAACGGTGGGAGTCGACTGGTCTTGACAATGCATGGCGTTGGCTTGTCTATTTTACACTTGGGGTGGCTTCAACACAGCCCATTCTGTTGTATACACAGATGCATTTCCAGTTCCAAATTCACACTACACATTTCATAAATCCAGACTATGAATATTAAGTTTCACTGCATGGAGTTTAGGACGATGGTTTCCACGAAGGAAGTACCAAAGATGAAAAAGAGGCAATAACGAAAGTCATCTTAAATGAAGGATTAGAAAGAGAAAACTCTCCAAATCTCCTCCAACATCTATCTTTCTGGTGTTCAGAGAAAAAAAAAAATGCTAAATTAATAGGAGATCTAAACAGTGAGGGATGCCAATACATCCAAGCAAAAGCCAAAGTTCATTTCTGCCTGCAGATTCAAGCGCTGCTGGCAGATCAATGTGAGCTTCGCGGTGTGGTTTGCAAAAATCGTTCTGCAACTGAGATCCTCAAGGACAACACACGGCCTGCTTTGGCTACTCTGAGGCTTTGCCGGAATTGCTGTGGGAAGCGATATTTTCCACTTTGGGAGCCGATATGATTTCAGTACCCATAAATCAAGTCATCAAGATCTCACAAAAATAGTGAGGGTTTTTGGTGTTTGCATTTTTTCACATATAACTCTCTGTGTATGTGTGTGTGTGTTTGTGTGTGTGTGTGTGTGGTCGGGGTGTATGTGTGTGTCGCTAGCTTTAGATCAGTCCGTGCTTCTGTTTTACGTTAATGAGATGACGACATCTCCCTCTCTTTTTCTATTTCTCTCCTGCTTAGCTGTTTTCTCTAGAAGTGATTCCATTGGGAAAGGACCTCATTTCCATCATTTTATCGTTGCGGTCACAAGATTAACGTCGATCCCACGTAATTTGCAGAAGCAGAAGCACAGTCTAGTCTGGGTGGGTCTTAAAGAGTTAGTATTTCTTGAGGAAAGCTGGCAAAAGAATAAATGGTAAAAGTCGCATTAAATTTTATTTAAAAAACGAATTTCAAGCCTGTACAATGGAGTGAGTTAAGTAGCACGTGTTTGTGGAGCACTTGCAAAGAAGGAACTGTGGCAGGCGCAGGGCAATAGCAGTGAACTGGAAGAGAAGGTCTTGCCTCTCTGTAGGGCTAATGGCCAAAAGAGAAGGCAAAGGAACGCAGCAAAGAATTAAAATGCAGTAAGTCGTGTTGAAGACAAACGTAGAGAGCCATCGTTATGGCTAGTGGGAGAAGACTTATTTATTTATATATTTATTTATTTATTTTGAGACAGAGTCTCACTCTTTCACCCAGGCTACAGTGTCGTGACATCAGCCTCGCTCACAGCAACCTCAAATTCCTGGGCTCAAGCGATCCTCCTGCCTCAGCCTCCCGAGTAGCTGGGACCACAGGCACGTGCCGCCATGCCCGGCTAATTTTTTCTATGTACTTTTAGTTGGCCAGTTAATTTCTTTTCTATTTTTAGTAGAGACAGGGGTCTCGCTCTTGCTCAGGCTGGTTTCGAACGCCTGACCTAGAGCGATCCTCCCGCCTCGGCCTCCCAGAGTGCTAGGATGACAGGCGAGCGAGCCGAGAAGTCATATTTAAAGATAACTACTGTCAGACAGGAAGTGGTGAGGAGAGATGCCCAAAGGCTCAGAGACAGCGAGTTAGTTCTCTTGAGCAAAGCCAGTGTGGCTGGACACAAAAAACAAGGGAAAAAGGCTTCAAGCAAGACCATGCACATCTTCAGAAACCAGCCCATTGGAGGCCTTGTAAGATGAGGGGACTTTTTTTTGCAAAGGTCATAAAAAAAAAAAAACCACTGTTAGGGAGACAAACACTAAGCAAGTGACCAAGATAATGTCACATAGAGGACATGAAACACAGCAGCGGGCAGACCGTTTAAAGGAGACAGTAGCCAAGGTGGTCATGAATGTCCTCTCTGAGGAGGTGACATTTGAGCAGAGCCCCGGATGGCACAAAAGAGCCAGCAGAGAAGAAATTTTTAAGAAAGAGCATTTCTTTCTTTTTATTTCGTTTTATTTCTTTTGTAGATTTAGCAGGTACCTGTGCAGATTTGGCGCAGGGGTATACTGCGTAGTGGTGAAGTCTGGGCTTTTTGTATAATCCTCGCCCGGTGAATGTGCACGGTCCCAATAGTTCATTCCTCATCCCCCCGGCTGTCCCTGCCACCTCCCCGCTTCCGAGTCTCCTACGCCCACTGCAGAAAGAATATGTCAAGCAGAAGAGGGAATAATGCAAGCTCAGGAAGCAAGACTGTGCTGTTTGTTTAATAAACAGCAAGGAGGGAATAATAGTTAACTGGAACTTGGTCCTGGGCCTTGGGTTCAAATTCAGAGTTCACGTCTCTGCCCCGACATGCGGCCGCCTACCTGGGCATGCCGCTCGCTGAGGGTTGGGGGCTTTGGCTGTTTCACTGTGACAAGTGCCGGAGCACAGGGACCCTGTCTTCCTGCTCCTGCCATAAACTCAGCACCTGAGACGCTGTCTAGATTCTGCCCAAGGGTCCCCAGCCTATGGCGAGCTGTATAATTGTTTCATTAGCTATTACAATGTAATAATGATAGGAACAAAGTGCACAATAAATATAATGCACTTGAATCATCCCCAAACCATTTCCCCCCGCTACCCGCCACCCCAGCCCCAGCCTGTGGGACAAAAAATTGTCTCCATGAAACTGGGCCCTGGTGCCAACAAGGTTAGACTCTCGATAAAAGAATGAAGACATCCCTCAGATAGAGTGGCTGTCTAGCTATACTGTTAAAATTCTAAGACTAGGAAAAGAAAAACAATTTAAATGTTGACATTCCATCCACCAATTAGTAATTTAAGAACCCAAATAAAAAAACCCAGAAGGCAAAGCAATCAAGCCATTTGCAAAGGTAGCTACAGTCTAAAGAACAGGATGAGGGGGAAAATGGTACAAATGAACTATCAGGACCGTGCACATTCACGGGGCGAGGATTATACAGAAAGCCCAGATTTCACCACTACGCAAGATATCCCTGCCCCAAATCTGCACAGGTACCTGCTAAATCTACAAAAAAATAAAATAAAAAAAGAAATGCTCTTTCTTAAAAAGTTCTTCTCTGCTGGCTCTTTTGTGCCATCCGGGGCTCTGCTCAAATGTCACCTCCTCAGAGCAAGGTTTCTCAACTTCAGTGCTATTAACATCTGGGGCCGAAGACCTCTTGGTCGTGGGGGCTGTTCGTGGCAATGTCTGGCAGCATCCGTAGCCCCTGCCCACTGGTTACTGGTCCCATCCCCCTGGTTATGACAACACAAATGTCTCCAGATTTGCCAAATGGCCCAGTTGAGATCCGTGGTATAAAAGTATTAATGCCATGCCAACTTGCAGAAGTTGTTCTGGCACCCAGAGGGTGTTCGGTTGATTTGTGTGCAAAGTTTTCCCGAGAGATATGATAAATACGTCCCCTGAATCAAAATACTGTATATCATCCATGCATGCTTAGCAGAAAGCAAAGATGCTTAATTTTTTATTATTTCTTATGGTTTGTGTTCCAACATCCATCAATGTAAAAGAAACGAGTTTCCAAGTTTTCTTTATAAATATGTAATATAATTACAGAGTAAACCTCCTTTATCATCCTGATTGGGGGGGGGGAGGTCAGGCTAATACCATCTTGTATATTGAGTTTTATCAGGATTTGATTCTATGTTTTCAATCGTCCAGGGAGGGGGAGAGGAAAGGGGAAAAAAGGGTTTGATTTGCAATGTGTTGAGATCTGTGAAATAACACGGCTCCACTTCATCAAGCTGCATCACGCTGCTTTCCCATACGCTTTTAATAATTAAAAAGAATAGCTTTATTGGTTTTTTCTCGTGTTAAATATTCAGAGAATATAAGCAAGTATAAAAAAAAGGGGAAATTAAAAATCATCTATGATCCCACAATTTAGAGACAGCTGTATACCTTACTCTTTCATAGATGTATATATTCCTTCATGCAATCGCGTGCCAAGCTGGGAACACAGGAGAACAAGATGTGCGTGGCCTTCTCTAGGTGAAACGTATTTGCACACCTATTAGTGTGTAGGTTGGACCTCCAATCACACCTAGACAGTTAAGTGTTAAATAATGGTTCAGCAGGCAATTGTTTGACAGTGAGTGACAGCCACCCGAAAAGCACTAACTTAAACATCAAAGGCATTATCTCCTTCGTATCACAAATTTGAAAGACAGCTGCCCAGGGCTGATGTGGTGAGTTTATCCTTCCATGGGAAACCCAAGCTCTCCTGGCTTCCCTCTGTGCTATTTCTCAGCACGGAGCTGTTGGCTCTAAGCTTGCAAAAAACAGCTGCTCCTCCTTCAGCTATGGAACTGGGTTCTAGGTTGGAAAAGTAGAGATGAGGCGGGGGGGGGGGGGGGGGAAGCAGGCACCACCTGAATCTGAGCCATACATGAGCATTATCAGAACTTAAAATTGAGTTTTCCCAGCAAGATCCATTTATATCTCAGTGGCTAGAACTGTGTCATGTGGACCCCAAGATGCCAAAGGTGGAAAGAATAGTACAAATTTGTATTAGGTTACGAGTGATGGACAGCCACCCCAAACTAGACATAACTCCTTCTCCTCTTCTCGAACGTAACCACTAACCATTCAGTATCAGACTTCATGACTCTCTTGTCTATGTACTTACATAGAGGTACACACAGAAGCGTTATGGTCATTTTTTACTTCTCATTAAAAGGGGATGATAGACATTCCCCCCTCTCAACAATGTATCATTGACAGCTTTTTCAGGTCAATACATTTAGCTATGAGTCATTTAGAAATAATTGTACAACAGCCCATAATATGAGCAAATCGCTATGTCTACACTGTCCCGTCTTAGTAGATGCATAGATTCTCTCCAAATTGCTGTTGCTACAAATAAAGCCACAGTCTACATGTTCGTACTGTATCCTTACACAAATGAGTGACTTTTTCTATAGATAAGCCTTCTAGAAACAGAATTGCTGGGTCAATATGCGTGAAACATTTTGAAATGGCCTAATAACTACCATCAAATTGCCTTCCAAAAAGGTCATGACCCTTTATACACCCAACAGTTGTATATGAGAGTTTCCTTTTCTCCTCATTCTCAACGACAGTGGATGTTATCAATCTTTTAGTGTTTCCTAACTTCTCAGGCAATAATGTGTCTCCGGGTGGATTTATTTTCATACAAAGAATTTCACATATACTCAAAAAGTAGAAGGAATAGTATCACGAGTTCCATTACCCACCACCCAATAATGACCAATAATGACCAGTGTATTGCCACAGTTGTTCTATCTGCATGAAATTCAATCCTTGTCTTATTTTTGCTACCGCCCCCCTTTTCTATTTGTTGTGCATCTTTTACTTCTCATTCTAGTACCGATTTTGATTTCTTCAAAGGTTCTGTGTGTTCGGTCTTAGCCAGGACTCCAGGCTTTCTGTCTAGAGCGGAAATACTAAATGCAACATCAGGAGGGCCATCCTTTCCTCCCTTCTGCTCCTGGAAAGGAAGGATGACTTGAGAGACCCATCCTTTCGCAGGAAGCCCAGGTGTAGCCTTGCAACTGGCCTGAGCGCAGCGCTTTAGACCTGCGCTTCTCAACCGTTAGCACATCTAAGCATCGCCTGCAGAGCTTGTTAAAGCACACCTTCCCAGGCCCCCACCCCTACAGATTCTCCTTCAGCAGGCCTAGGATGGGAACCTAAGACTTTGCATTTCTAGCAAGCGGCCAGGTGAGACAGATGTTGCCTGTCTACACATCATACTCTGTTAGCGTTGTTCTAGGCCAATGCTTCCAAATTTCCAAATGGCACGTGGGTCGCTGGAGATGATGTTCAAACGCAGATTTCGATTCCTAGGCTTTCTGCTCACCCTGAAATCTAGTTTTTCCAACGAGCTTGGAAAAGGCGACACTCACTGCTGGTTCCTGTAGACCAAATCTGAGTATTTGCTGTCATTAAAATCCCAAGAGAAGCACTTGGGAAAACAGAATAATGTAATGGAGAAGAAACAGAGCCGTAATCAAGCATAAAAGGCACTTTTTAAAAGGGGGAACTGAGATATCTTTCAGCGGTGACCGTAATAACACTGATATTGGACCAGGGCTATAATTGTCTATCACTCTTCTCGATGGTCAATACTCCGCTCGCCACAACTCATTCTTTCGATGCCATCGATCCCTTTAACAACCCTGGCTGGCAGTCACTCTTTGTAGGTTACAAAGTCAGTGGCATTCCTTCTGCCCTGCTTTGTGGTTCACTGTTAGGCAGTCTCAGCGCTCTAAGTCTTGATGAATGCAGCCCGGCAAATGAATTAGGAAAATTTTCAGGTGGTAAAGAGTGATTTTTAAGGCAGATGAGCATAAGGGTGCAAGAGAAACATGGTTATAAACCAGCGGCCTCTCATCCTTACAAAACAACCCTACCCCCACTTTCAAAAGAGTTGACCGCGCATTGAGTGGACCCTTGATTTTTTTCTCCTTCCACAGAGATTGTTAGAGATTTTCTTGATGTCCAGGAGAACCCAAGTTATATCACCCTCATGGATCTAAAAAGTCTGGGTCACAGGACTTCAGGGATTGGAGGGAATTACAAAGACGGGGATGCAGCGTGTTTCAGTCGTGTCAGAAATAGGCATGAAATGACGATAATGTAACCATATTCACTCTCAGGATGATTCCCACTTTCTTCAGATAAGTCCAGATCTTGTCTCTTATCTGCTTTGTGTTCTCGGGAAATTAGCTTATTCTCTCTGACGCCCCATCTCCCTTCTACTTAACGGTTATAACAACAGTATCCATTTCGTAATATGATCTGGAGAATTAAATGAGATATTTGATACATAGTAATTATGATGATGTTGATCAGTAGGTGGTGGTGTGCGACTTATTTTTTACTCTTATAAAATATGTTATGGAATACAAAATTCAAACCATTTCTAATAAAGCTTTTTACAAGATGTTAGAATTTAAAATTTTTGTAGACCAACGTCTAGACCCTTTAGATTCTTACAACAACCCTATAGGATAGGCATGATAAATATATTAATTGAGGTTTGATAGATAAGTAAATTGAGGCTCAGGGACAGGATGGATATAAGCTTGCAGCTTTATACATTACAAAACACCTTAAAATGGCACAAAAAGAAATTATGGTATAGGGCTAGAATTCTCATTTTCCGATTCAATGCTTTTTCCTGTATACCGTGTTGCCCTTGAGATTATCTTTATACCAAGTTAAGAATTTATTTTTAGCCTCCTTTTAAAATCAGGAATGCCAAAAACATGCTGTGACATCAAGTTCTAGAATCACTTATTTAAGGTATTTTTATTTTGCTGGGCACTGATTTCCACATTAACCATTCTAATGAAGCATGTAGCTCGTGTGGTGGACAGAGGACCAGGTTTAATTTAATTCTATTTATTTGCAGTACCATGGTCACGCAGGTGAATTGCAATCAACTCGGAGTTCATATTCAGATTCTTCTGTGGCCTGGGCCATCGCTCTCACAGAGTCTGCCAACAGTTTCAGAATGCGATGAGGGCGGAGGGACCTTTTAGTTGATGGGATGGCTCTCTTGGAGTAGATGCGTTTGTCTGTTATCTTTCATGGGAAGATTTTATATTGCTCGGGATACTCAAAAGAGTGAGTGCATTTGTGGTGCCACTATCCTACTTGTTTTATTTACCCTGGAATAAAAGATCGATATTATTATTATTTATTTTTTTTTTTTGAAACAGAGTCTCACTCTGCTGTCCAAGCTAGAGTGCCGTGGCATCAGCCTCGCTCACAGCAACCTCCAACTTCTGGGCTCAAGCGATCCTCCTGCCTCAGCCTCACGAGTAGCTGGGACTACAGGCATGCGCCACCACGCCCGGCTAATGTTTTCTATATATTTTTAGTCGGCCAATTAATTTCTTTCTATTTATAGTAGAGACGGGGTCTCGCTCTTGCTCAGGCTGGTCTCGAACTCCTGACCTTGAGCGATCCTCCCGCCTCGGCCTCCCAGAGTGCGGGGATGACAGGCGAGAGCCACCACGCCCGGCTGATCGATGTTATTTCTGAACCACAAAAGAGCGTGGAGCCGCTGTGCTCTGTCCCCCAGTCATTGTGGGCAACAGGTATTGAGCCCTCACTGCGGGTCAGGCACTGTTCTGAGTACTTTGTGCATCTTTGTTCACATCTTCCCTTCTACTCTGTGCAGTGGCTAGTTAGTGCTCCTGTTGTAGAGATGAGGAAGAAACTAAGTATTAGGAGTGGATCCGAGACTTGTCCAGGGTTACCCCGCAGATAAGTGGTAGAATCTGGGTTCAAGCACCAGGTCCCCAGTTCTAGCACCTGATCTCTAGAAACAGGTCATGGTGCCTCTGCTGGCATGATATAAAAGAAAGCCGTGGTGCTTGTCTTTCCATTCTTGGGATACTTCACTTAGTAGAATGGGTTCCAGCTCTATCCAGGAATATACAAGAGGTGCTAGATCACCCTTGTTTCTTATAGCTGAGTAGAACTCCATGGTGTACATAGACCACATTTTATTAATCCACTCGTGTATTGATGGGCACTTGGGCTGTTTCCACAGCTTTGCAATTGTGAACTGTGCTGCTATAAACATTCGAGTGCAGGTGTCTTTTTTGTAGATTGTTCTTTTGTTCTTTTGGACACATAAACTCACCAGCAAATTTGTATTAACTCATCAACGCTCAAATGGACATATAGGAATTACAGGCGAATGCCTGTAGTCCCAGCTACTTGGGAGGCTGAGGTAGGAGGATTGCTTGAGCCCAGGAGTTTGAGGTTGCTGTGAGCGAGGCTGATGCCATGGCACTCAGTCTAGCCTGGGCAATAGAGTGAGACTCTGTCTCAAAAAAGAAAAGAAAAGAAAAAAGGAAAGGAAGGGAAAGGAAGGGAAGGGAAGGGAAGGGAAGGGAAGGGAAGGGAAGGGAAGGGAAGGGAAGGGAAGGGAAGGGAAGGGAAGGGAAGGGAAGGGAAGGGAAGGGAAAGGAAGGGAAGGGAAGGGAAGGGAAGGGAAGGGAAGGGAAGGGAGAAGAGAAAAGAGAAGAGGAGAGGAGAGGAGAGAGGAGAATAGAGGAGAAGAGAGGAGAAGAGATCGATCTTTTATTCCAGGGTAAATAAAAGAAGTAGGATAGTGGCACCACAAATGAGGGCGGAGGAGGGGATGGGTATATACACACATAATGAGTGAGGTGTGTACAATCTGGGGGATGGTCACACTTGAAGCTCAGACTTCTGGGGGGAGGGGGGTAAGAGCATTATACGCAACCTTAAAATTTGTACCCCCGTAATATGCAGAAATTAAAAAATAAAATGAGTGAATTCCAGTACTGAAATCTCTTCCGCCCCTGGTATCCTGCGAGACCTTATATTACAGTTTAGATACTCAACCCTCCAAACCTCAGATTGGAATTTTATACCCCGTGTTGGAGATGGAGCATAGTAGGAGGTGTTTGGAACACAGGACTGGATGTCTCGTGAATGTCCTCCCTGGGTGGGGCTGAGTGGGTTCTCACTCTGCGAGTTCCCGAGACAGCCGGTTGTTACAGAGAGCCCGGTACCTCCCTCCCTTCTCCCTTTTGCTTCCCATCATGTGACCTCAACACACACCGGCTCCCTTTGCCTTCCACCACGAGTGGATGCAGCCATACGGCCTGCCAAGCTATCAGCCAAGTCACCCTCTTTTGTTTACAAAGTATCCAGCCTCAGATATTTCTTTATAGCAACACAAAATGGACTAAGACACCTATATCATTTGATTTTCTTCCCATCCAAATTATTCTAACCAACTTATTGTACATGAGGATAACGAAAACGATCTTAGGAGACTTCCAATGCATAGGCCATGCTGAAGGTTAGCTGTTTCTGAATGACATACGATGGCAGGTTTTGCCATCTTTCTTCCTTATTTCCCTGACTTTCTATGCCCATCCTCCTCTTTCTCATTCAGCACCTTTAACACTTCCTGTGCGCTACGCATTCTGAGCGTATCCTATATATTTCATTCAGTCTTCACCCGAGCCTTAAGAAATAGGCATGACTGTCAACCTCAATTTCAAGGTGAGGAAACTGAGGCTTAGGAAGTATAAGTCGTCCAAGATCTAAGAGGTCATCCAACACAGAGCTTGGATGTAAACATAAGAAGCTTGACTTCTGTTCTCTGCTCTTCAGCTTATCCTCCAGGGATTCATACTTGCCCAACTAAAGTTGATTTTGGGAGTATCATTGTCAAAAGAACAGGTGCCAAATTTTATAAAGCTAGAGGTTCTCAGTGTCCAGGAAGTGGTGATGTGTCACAAACAGTAATCTCTAATAAAAGTTAGGAGACAGCCATTTGTGCATGACTGACTTCTTTTTTTTATTTTTATTTTTTTTGAGACAGAGTCTTACTCTGTCACCCAGGCTAGAGTGAGTGCTGTGACATCAGCCCAGCTCACAGCAACCTCAACCTCCTGGGCTCAAGGGATCCTCCTGCCTCAGGCTCCCGAGTAGCTGGGACGACAGGCACATGCCACCGTGCCAGGCTCATTTTTTCTATTTTTAGTTGTTTGCCTAATTTCTTTCTATTTATAGTAGAGAAGGGGTCTGACTCTTGCTCAGGCTGGACTCGAACTCCTGAGCTCAAGCAATCCTCCCGCCTTGGCCTCCCAGAGTGCTAGGATTACAGGTGTGAGCCACCACACCCGGTCACATGACTTACTTCTTAATACAAAGTTAAGAAAGTCAAGGTTCCCCAGGTAATGGCACTTAGACTGCCTTGTGTTCTGATGTGTTCTGTTGAGTGTAAGAGAAGGAGACATAGAGCAAACTCATGGAATCTGCAAGCTGGGTACTCTGAGCGTGCTCTACTCACTCCCTGGAAATTCTGTCCATTGTGCCTATCGTAGCAGAATCAAGGCTGGGGAGGCCTGAAGCATCTTGTCTGTGGAGAGGAGAATTGTTGATTTTCCTTTCCCAGTAAGTCAAGCATTTGCCTGATGTACGCAGTGATTTTATGGATAAGCTGCCCCACCTTTTATTTCAATAAGTCCATCCGAAATACATCAGGTTCCAGGTCAATCGATTCTAGCTCTACTCTGACTAAGCCAGGGGTCCTCAAACTTTTCAAACAGGGGGCCAGTTCACTGTCCCTCAGACTGTTGGAGAGTGCGCACGGTGGGCCCAGGACAAGTTGGCTGCTAGGCAGGACAGGCAGCGGCAGCAAAAACACAAGGAGGGCCGGATAAATGTCCTCGGCGGGCCATAGTTTGAGGATGCCAGGACTAAGCCATTGATCAGCTGATTCCAGAAAAGGGCCTCCAACGTTGAGCTTGCAGTTAGATGAACTGAGCTCACTTTCTTGTCCTGGCATACATGAGGATTTGGGGCTCATATCTTAAATCTCATTGAAACTCAGTTTTATTCATAATACAAAAGGAATCCTATTGTGTACATATTTTGCTTTATAGCCGAGTTTGGAAGATAACCTTCATTAAAGTCATGATTCTACTATACTGTAAAATTCTCAGAACAGGAAAGAGATGTAACGTGTTTTACGATAATAGAGGATTAATGCTTAAATGAGTAAACCCTATACCCAAGGAGGAATGCTTGAGATTTTTCTGCCATACTTGTTCACCTTAGAGATTTGATAAGTGTATTAAAATGCAAAGAGCAAAAGAGCCCTGAGTTTGCACTTTCTTGTGTTCTTTCTCATAGTCTAACTTAGTGATTTTCAAGCTTCAATAGGCATAGGTACAACCCTTTAGGATTATATACACCAAGCCAGTTATGTCTGGCTTTGTGGGCAATTCAAAGGATTTTCAGAGTAATTTTTGCATAATTTTCATATCTAAATCTAATATATTCCTCATCCTTCTTGTGAGATAAAGGTCCCTGGCATTACTGCATTCCTGGGTGCATCCTAGCTCTGGGCACTTGCAGTGAAAGCTCCTAAATCCTCTGAGCATCAGTGTCCTTCTCAGTAAAATGGAAGTCATAAAACCACCGTGAAGCATTTTAGTGAGGACCTAATTAGATTCAACATTATATCTGCACAAAAGGTCTTAGCATAATGCCTGGCATATTGTAGGTACTTGGCAAATGTTACTTCCCTTCCCAGCTCATCTTCCCCACGCCCAGAAGAGGAATGGGTGATCATTCCTGGCTTTAAGAGCATGTGGCTGTTTTTATCAGCCCTCAACTTCCTTTCATACATTGCACAGGCTGCAAAACTTGCAAAATACTCATTGATCAGTTGAATCCTCCCGGATAAATTGCTGTGCAGTTTAGCACAGCCTGTCAAGCTAGGTAAATGCTGTAAGTAAAAGGATACATCAACTTTAACCAGAAGCCAAGATCTGAAATTTCCTGCTAGGGAGAATACCTGTAGCTCCATGTGACATTACCTGTAGCTGATCAAGTTGTCATCAGCCTCTTGCTAATGAATCTGCACAGATGCCCACTTCAGCCAAAGCGTTTTGAAAGAGGAGAGAATTGGATGAGATTTGAGTTTTTCTCTTCCTGTGTTTGTCAGTGTCACCATCCTTAATTGAACTTTTATTGATATCAGAAGATATCACTTTTAAAGAGTGGGTTTCTCCTAAAGTCTCCACACTTCTGAAAGTCATGGGATTATTCTTAATTTTTTTCTCACTTATTAGAGAATTAAAAATAAATGTTAGAGGCCGAGGTGGGGTGGATCATTTGAGCTCAGGAGTTCGAGACCAGCCTGAGCAAGAGCAAGACCCCGTCTCTACCAAAAATAGAAAGAAGTTAATTGGAAACCTAAAAATATATAGAAAAAATTAGCGAGGCATGGTGGCACATGCCTGTAGTCCCAGCTACTAGGGAGGCTGAGGCAGGAGGATCACTTGAGCCCAGGAGTTGGAGGTTGCTTTGAGCTAGGCTGATGCCACAGCACTCTAGCCCAGGCAACAGAGCGAGACTCCTTCTCAAAATAAATAAATAATAAATAAAATAAATAAATAAATCTTAGCAGTACAAGTCCATCAGAATAGCCCAAGATTAAAAGAATGATAATACTAAGTGAGATAATATTGGTGAGAATGTGAAACAACTGGCACTCACACATTTTGCTGGCAGGAATGTCAAATGCTACAACTTCAGAAAACTGTTTGGCAATTTCTAATAAAATACATGTCTCTCCTGTAACCCAGAAATCTGACTACTAAGCAAAAGTCTTCAAAAAGATTATACAAGCCTGGTTTTAGCAGCTCTATTCACAGTGGCAAAAATCGGAAACTACCTAAGTGTTCATGCACAAGAGAATAGGTAAAAATGAATTGCGATATGTTCATACAATTGGAAGCTACACAGCAATAAAAACGTACACACTGCAAATGCATTTGACAACATGGATGAGACTCACAACATTATGTTGAATGAAAGAAGCAATGCACAAAAGTGTTATACTATGTCATCCCATTAACATAAATTATAAGAATAGACAAAGCCAATCTATGCCCATAGAAATCAGAATACTATTTACCTCTGAGAGTAGCTGATAAATGGTTAGGGCACAAAGAAACTTACTGCAGGGATGAAAATTTTTGAAAATATTGATCTAGATCATGCTTATCTATTCATATGTAAAATTCATGATGATGTGCTTTTAAGATTTTTGGATTTTACTGTACACTGTAGCTAAAAAAATTTCTAATATATATTGTACTAGGCGAGATTTAGTAATATGAAATAATATATATAACATGAAATTAATGACTTTATATAAAAAACCTCTACATATTCAGCTTCTTCGATAAATATGTGGCATAAAAATGGGGGTAAGAGTAACTCCTATAGGTTAAAAATGATTTAAGAGATGTATCAATCAAATGCAATTTATGTGGATTTGTTTAAGCCCTGATTTAAAAGAAAAAAACGTGAGAAGATATTCTTGAGTGTGACAATGGTATTGTGACTCTGGGTGTCATGTCAGAGTGTCTGAGATTCGCACTAAATGTTTCAACCAACAAAGAGCAAAGAGATGAGACAAGAATGGCCAAATGTTGTCTCTTGAGAATGAAGGACAGATTTATGAGCTGGGCAACTGAATTATGGAGGACAAAAAGATAGACCCATATTTAGGTAGGATGAGGGGTGAGTTAATGAGTCTATTTTGGGCAACAGAGCTTGCGGCATCAGAGGGCTATCCAAGAGGAAATTATTGGGTGTGTGAGCCAGCAAGGAGCTCCTTGCTAAGGTCAGGATTGGAAAGAAAGACATGAAGCTTTCCACTTTCTGAAGTCGCAGCTCTGAGCTTGGAAAAGACCAGATACGGCGAATATTTGGAGTGAGCAAAAGAACTAACAGAAGCTGAAGAACTTCAACACTTAGAGAAGTAGACAAAGGAAATAGAGACCTTAAAGGATGGTAAGAAAGATTAATGAGGAAAAACTGGGGGAGAGGGGGAAAGAAACACCCAAGAATGTTAGGAATTGCAAAAAGCACCTTTTGAATTTCATTCAGCAAGTATTTTGCAAGCACCAACTATCTGGGCACTGGAATTGGGCTATTGAGAAGTCATGGCTAACACCTTGCTGGGGCCACCTGGTGGAATGTTGGTGCATGAGCACGAGGTTGCAGTGATGCAGAGTGATCGAGATGCTGAGTAGTAGCTCCAGCTCGAAGGATAAGAGAGAAAACCTGTAAGGGGAAATTGAGGGAAGCGCTCTGTTCTGTGCGCTGGTGTAACCTAGGAGACCCCCTCACCTGGAAAGCAGGGACCCTGGGCGTCAGGCTTTTCACGGGGGCTGTATAGCTGCAAAAGAGGCTCCTTGCATTTCAAGCAGGGGGTCTCAGCAGTTGCAGGGCCCTGTAGCAAACGACAGTGCAAAGAAAAATGCCAGAGAACAGTCAGTTCTCAGGGCTAGAATTAAGCGACCCGCTTTCCTATTTCCTTGGGCTCTGCGTAGACCCTATTTGCCAAGTCTCGGCCCACAGTTAATTTACTTTCCTTTTATTTTTCCTCACTCCCGAATTGAATTATCACCTTCCTGAAAAGCCGTGTGTATAATGGAAAGGCTGACGTGAGCCCAAGTGGAGGCTCCTATCATCGCCCTATTACACGCAGACCAGGCTGCTCTTTGCCCTTCATTCGTCTTCCGCTAACGATGAAAACCTAATGGTGCTGCTTGGTTTTGACGGCAGCTGTTCCACCCTCCACTCCCCACCCTGCTCGGAGAGAGAACAGATGAGCTCCATTTGGGGTTGAAGTTTATGTGCGTGGATGTCACAGTAAGGGGCAACAAGATTTCTCTTTGCCATCACAGGACAGGGAGGATTGAGCACTGCTCTCTCTGTCCCTTGAAGTCCAGGACAGTGGATATGGCCAACGGGACACCTTGCGAGAACCTCCCCCCAGTTTTGCATGATCTCTCCTCCCCGTGGCTTTAAAGCTACTTCCTGATGTTTCCATATACATCATAAAGTGTTTTCAAATTCCACTGAAGGAAATCATTTTAATAGGGGGTGTATCCTGGCCTGCATTGCACATTTTATATAAATTTCCAATTAGGACTCTTTTTCTCCCCCCCCCACCCCCCGCCCCCCACTGTGCCCTGAAGCAAGGCACTGGCCTCTGAACAGTGGCCCGTGAAAATCAGTATTTAAAATAAATAAATACATTTTTAAAAAGATTCCAATCATTTTAGGGTGCTCAGAAAAATAAAAAATACTCCCCAAACAAAAACAACAACAAAAAATACCACTACAACAACAAGATTTTACAAAGGCTCATTTGTAAAATCTAGTTATACCTGCTTATTTGCCTAGAATGAAGGACAATTTGAGATCTTTCTTTTTTATTATTTCAAAGTATTACAGGGACACACATGTTGTTGGTTACATGGATTGCTTTTATAATGCTGGAGTCAGGGTTATACGTGCGCCCATCACCCAGAGAGAGTTAATTGTACCCACTAGGTATATTTCCACCCATGCCCTCTTCTCCCCTCCCCTCTGCTTGATTTCTGTTGAGTTTTACTTCTCTCTGTGCACATGTGTCCTCATCTGTTCATTCCAGTTTAACAGTGAGCATATATGGTGTTTGTTTTTCCATTCTTCAGATATTTCACTTAGGATAACGGTCCCCAGTTCCATCCAAATTGTAAAAGGCATTAAGTCATCCTTCTCCATGGCTGAGGAGTAGTCCATAGTGTACGTATACCACATTTTGTTAATCTGCTCATGACTGGAATCACTGGGGTTGATTCTACATCTTTGCAATTGTGAACTGTGCAGCAATAAACATTCAAGTGCAGGTGTCTTTTTTTGATAAAATGACTTCTTTCCCTTTGGGTGAACACCCAGTAGTGGGATTGCTGGGTGGAATGGTAGGTCTACATTTAGTTCTTTGAGTTATCTGCATACTGTTTCCCAGAGAGGTTGTACTAATTTGCAGTCCCACCAATAGTGTGGAAGCATTCCTTTCTCTCTGCATGCATGCATCTGTTGTTTCTGGGCTTTTTAATAAAAGCCATTCTAACAGGGGTTGAATGGCTGATACCTCATTGTGGCTTTAATTTGCATTTCCCTGATGATTAGTGACACTGAGCATTTTTTCATGTGTTTTTTTTTTTTTTTGGCCATTTGTCTATATTCTTTCCAGAAGCTTCTGTTTATGTCTTTTGCCCACTTTTTGATAGGGTTGCTTGAATTTTTCTTACTGATTTGCTTGAGTACCTTATAGATTCTGGTTGTTAGCCCTTTATCAGATGTACCACTTGCAAATATTTTCTCTCATCCTGTAGGTTGTCAAATTACTCTGTTGATTATTTCCTTGGCTGTGCAGAGAAGCTTTTTAATTTAATTTATGTGGAGGAGGATTGTTGTTGTAGTGGTATTTTTTGTTGTTTTTTTTTGTTTGGGGGGGGTATTTTTTTTATTTTTCTGAGCACCCTAAAATGATTGGAATCCTTTTTAAAATGTATTTATTTATTTTAAATACTGATTTTCACAGGCCACTGTTCAGAGGCCAGTGAAGATTCCTAGATTCCTGCTAGTGAAGCCTTCTTTGCTCTCAATTCCCATCACTTTGCTCTCTGGTCATGGATGATCTCCCCTCTTTTGCACAGCTGATAGTTCACGGCTCTTTCTAATCCGGCATTAGCAGAAATAGAAAAATCCGCTTCTGCGGTAATAACTCTCTCGCTTATGCGGAGGCTGCTCACTGCCACAGCGCAAAACGAAACATGGTTCTAGGCCCACGTGCAGCCTGAGACATTGCCACAGGCAAAAAAAGATAAAAAAAGAACATTTATTTTTTAAGCGGCTTTGCTGCAGTAAAGCCGTCCTTGGGCTTGTGTTTGTGTTGAATGCAAGGGAGTCTGCAAAAGCAGAAATGAGGCAAATAAAATGCAGATTGACCCTGGAAAACTTCCATTTCGTTGGCTCAGTTTACTGGAGAGCCAGCCCATGGAAGATGATGTCGCCATTTGCACCCAGTTAGTGCAGCCGTTTGTCAGGCGGGACTAGAATTTGTTTTATTTGTATTCTCAACCTCGCCCACATTTTGAATGATGTCTGTTCTCCATTTTCATCCAGACATCTTTGCCTATCTGCTTTCAAAGCTAATGTCTCCCTGTCCTGTTTTCAAATTAAATAGCATGCTTAAAATATTAATACTCCTTGCTCTTTGATTCTTTGTTTGTTCATCGTATGCAAAACACAACGGCGAGGCCTCCCTCTGTAATAAATGCTACCGTATGGGCAGATTGCATGACTTATTAATGACCGTTCCATGATGTGGGAGAGCTTGGGCTCTATATAGTCATGCAATTCTTATTCAAAAATGCTCTGCTCGTACTACTCTGTAGGGAAAAAAATGAAATGTGCCTATCTTTTCAAAGAAAAAAAATGACTGGCTTTGTGAAGATCATTGTAGAAATAACTAAAGTATTGAAACTAGGCCACATTACTTTAGTCTCCAAGGAGCCTAGCTCGTGTCTTGAAGTATTTGGGTACATAAAATTTTTGTAGCATATATTGAAATGGAAACCACATACCATAAATGTGCATATCAATGGAATTATCACTAAGTGTGTTGCCACCTCCATGGTGAAGGAATAGTATGTTTTTAAGGAGCCCGTCCATGTCTCCAGCCCATATTCTATTGGATTGTTTCAGCTTTTTCTTTTATTCTTGGATAGGTATTGGTACATACACATTCTTTTTTTTTTTCTTTTTTTTTGAGACAGAGTCTCACTCTGTCGCCCGGGCTAGAGTGCCATGGCATCAGCCTCGCTCACAGCAACTTCAAACTCCTGGGCTCAAGCGATCCTCCTGCCTCAGCCTCCCAAGTAGCTGGGACTACAGGCATGCGCCACCAGGGCCGGCTAATTTTTTTTCTATATATTTTTAGTTGGCCAATTAATTTCTTTCTATTTTTAGTAGAGACAGGGTTTCGCTCTTGCTCAGGCTGGTCTCGAACTCCTGACCTTGAGCGATCCTCCCGCCCCAGCCTTCCAGAGTGCTGGGATTACAGGCATGAGCCACAGCGCCCGGCCTATACTTATTCTTTATAGGTGGTGCATATGAATTTTCTGTTCATTATTTGTGTTAATAAAAATCTACAGCATCAGTTGCATTTTTGCTCTTTTTATGGTGTCTTGATGAATAGTAGTTCTTCATTTTAATGTGGTCTGAGCTATGAGTCTTTCTTCTGTGGTTAGTGATTTGTGTGTGTGTGTGTGTGTGTGTGTGTGTGTGTGTGCACGTCCTATTTTAAAACTCTCTTTCTACCCAGAGGTCAGGAAGATGGCAGTCTCCTCTGTGACTTTATAGAGACTTTACTGCAGGTCTTTCACCATTAGATCCACATTCACCAAGAGACTGACTTTGGTGCTAGCGCAACAGCTGCAGGAAGCCAGTGGAATATTCTTAGGAGAGGCTTGGTGAGGGTTAGCTGCCATTTTATGAAGACCCCACTGGATACTCTGTGGACGAGAGTTGAAGCAGGGAAAACACTTAACATGTTCTTCTGAAGAAGCTCAGGTGAGTGATGACAAGCCGAGGAGCTGGGAGGTAGAGTGAAATGGAGAGCAGTAGTTGGATTTGAGATACGTTTCAGAAGTTGAGCCTTCCTATTTTACAGAAGGACAGGATGTGGTGGAGGAGGGAGAGGAGAAATTAAGGGTGTCTCCTTGGTTCTTGATTTGAGCGACTGGGTGAGTGTGATAATGATATCGTGTGTGATAATTGTATGACCACGCACGATGGTATTGTTAATTAAAATGGAGCAACGAAGAGATTGATGGAGCAAACTGAAAAATTCCGCTTTGCTCAGTTTATGTTTGAGTGGAAACGAATAAATAAATGAATGAGTAACCGATGGACTGGCCCACGATAAGCAAGTACGTGGTAGAACTAGAGCAGCCAGGTGTCCTGACTCTAAGCTTAGGATTTTTATCCATCATACCAGTGTAACCCAGAGAATACTCCCTTGAACTTTAGTTTCAACATATTATGGGAAAGCAAAATAAAGATCCTACAGCCAAATAATTTGGTGTATTTCATAAAACAACGCTTTTGTATATTACATAACTGATAGACATTTACTTATGTCTCTGAAAAATTCTCCAGGAAAAAAAAAAAATACTTCTTTAGGTTTTATCTGACCCAAACCTTCTCAAATTAACAGTGTTCAAAGAGGAAGACCTACTAACAGCCCATAACACTAGCATTAGTCTTCTGTGTAATAATCTTTAGGTAAAGCTGTTCTTCAATCTGCTATCATGTTGCCATGTAAACATACATATATACATGTATAGTGTGCACTGGAGACTCCATATACTGTCTTACTAAAACACTGAAAGTACACAGCAATGAGCACAATTATGCTTATTCCACTCTATCTATTTCTATAATTTTATATGAGTGGTAAATGTCTTTTAACTCCTCTTTCTTAAGGGCAGTTCCCCTGCGTCATAATAATTGAAAATTAAGAAGTTACAGAGTCATAATTAAAGTGCCCCCTTTGAACTTTTGTTGGCTGAAGCTGCATGTTAAGCACATCCCATTCAGACCAGGAGTAGCAAGAAATATTCTGAGCACCAACTGCTGCAAGATAACATAACAAGCTTTGACAGCTTCCTAATTACTTGACTCTCCAGTAGTTAAAAACCCCTTAAAATGGTAGCAATTCTATTCTTTGCACATAAGTCAAAAGGTATATCTAATTTGCTATTTAATTGATCTCTCTGTTGCTGCTTTAAAAAGAATCCATTCCCCCAGTGTGTTTAACTGTTAATTTGTAACCTTTGATCTGAATGTGAGAAATAATTTTTAAAAGAAATGATTCATGTTATCAACCACAAATAGATAAATCTGAAAATTGTAACATGAAATGGATTTAAACCTTTTTTAAAAAAAAAAAACTCACTTTTCTCCTCAAGATCTAACTCACTTTCCATCTAATAGCTATAAATTCTTGCATGTTTTATTTCACCCTGCTAAGCTTTTTTTTTTTTTTTTCTTTCGTCTAGAATGGAAATGGAATGGAAAAAATAACTGTCATGGTGAACATCAAATAAAAAATTGTAGACGTAAAAGGATTAGAATAGGATCTGGCTCATAGAAAATATTATTTAAATGTTAGTTCTATCCACCTCTGTTGTGAAGATTTTAGGATCTGGCAGCAATATGGACTCAATATATAGACGTTGAATTGAAATAACTTTAGCTCACTCGAAATTTCATCTATTGCATTAGTAGAATAAGAGATATTTAGAATGAGAGTCATGGATCATAAGATGTTGTCTAGCTTTAGACACAACTGGCAATGTAACCATGAACAGTTAGTGGATCTAAGAAGGCACCTTTAAAAATAACACTATAGCTGAATAGTACTCCATGGTATACATATACCACATTTTATTAATCCACTCATGTATCAATGGGCACTTGGGTTGTTTCCATGTGTTGCAATTGTGAATTGTGCTGCTATAAACATTCGAGTGTCTTTTTCATAAAGTGTCTTTTGTTCTTTTGGGTAGATGTCCAATAATGGGATCGCTGGATCAATGGTAGATCTACTTGTATCTCTTTAACGTATTTCAGCTATAAGAAACAATGGTGATATAGCACCTCTTGTATTTTCCTGGATAGAGTAGCGTTTTCCCATTCTACTAAGTGAAGTATTCCAAGAATGGAAAAACAAGCACCACATGGACTCACCAGCAAATTGGTTTCACCGATCAACCCCTAAGTGCACATATAGGAATAACATTTATTGGGTGTCGGGCAGGGGGGAGGGGGGAGGGGGGATGGGTGTATACACACACACATAATGAGTGAGATGTGCACCGTCTGGGGGATGGACACACTTGAAGCTCTGACTCAAGGGGGGCAAGGGGAGGCAAGGGCAATATATGTAATCTTAACATTTGTACCCCCATAATATGCTGAAATAAAAAAGAAATTAAAAAAAATAACACCGTAGCTTCCACATATAGAGTACTTTTTAATATACCTAGTGCTTTGCTAAGCCCTGTACAAGTATGATCTCAGTCCCCATAACTCCACTAGGAGGTGGGCAGCATTGCAAATCCCATTTTATAGCAACAACAAATGAGGTCTACAGACTTTCCCAAGATCAAAGGCCTACTAAGTGGTGGAGGTAGATTTTGACCTACGTGTGTCTGCCTCCAGAACTCTTACTCTTAGGGACTCTAAATACTGCACTTGAAAGAATCTTGTGAAAATAAGCCATTGTATAAAGACAGAGTAGAGAGAAGAACATACATATTAAGGTAGCACCGAATCACTATAAAATAGAATGTCCGTTTCTCACCAAAAGAATCTGGATCTTGTTAAAAGAATTTCTAAAATATTATGAACCGAAATGATGTTTATTTCCCTAAAACACAAATACCACTAGACAGAATATTCCCTTCCAGATAAATGTGTTTGTTTAGAGAATCCTGGGTCAGCTAAGATAAAAGGAACAACAGAAATAAAATGCATCATCTTTAGAAAGCTAATAGCTCAGTGTGGAGATAATACAGTGCATATAATATTTCGTCCATGAAGGTATAGGAGCCGGCTGCATCAATGAGATAACTTTAGACCAATGTAGAAAAAAAAATATCACAGGGTGAAATAGAAGTTAGCAAAAACCATTCTTGAGGGGGGTGAAAAGGAAGAATCTGGGCATTGGTAGGTGTTTTAGAACACCTTCATCTGGGTGGCATTAGAATAGATAAGCTAGCTGGACAGTTCAGCTACGCTTGTATGCAAGAGGATGAGTATGGTCTGTCTGAGAGAACTCAAGGAAGTCAGCCTGCCTGGAGGTAGATCCAGCAGGAAAATGGGAGAAAAAAATGAGGTTCCCCAGACTAGGGAGTTAATGAGAAAAAAAACCTTCAAGATTCTTAAACGAAGATTCTTGCTTTGTAACTCTGTTAGGATTCTAGCAATGAGTTCAGCAATTTCACAGTTTACCCTTCCAGATCTTTAGAACATTATTTCTGTGTTCATGCAAACATGGTTTCAATTTTCATTCATCTCATGTCCTCTCCCTGCCAAAATAAACCTGTGATGTTTTTCCCTTCACAATTGCATCAAATGTTCTATACTCTAAATATCCAATTTAGCATATTAGATAGACCACGTTTAGTTTTTCTACATATATATTATATATATTACATATGTATGTAATATAATATGTAATTCTCAGTAGCTGTGTTTCTTACCTACCTGGAAACTTAAAGAAGGACCAGGCACCTGTCCTCATTCCCCAGAAATCTTCTCTCTGGCTTCTCCTCTCAAGTCTTCTTTTGCTCATTTGCCATGTATCTTCCCAGAAATGTTTCTAAACATTTGAGAGTCTCATGTATACATGCTTTAGGTTTCATGTAAGTGTTTTCACAATCTTTTGCCTCCCTTGTTTTTGATCTTGTGAAAGCTGCTAGGAAAAAAATATAACAATCTCTTCCCCATTCTTATCCACAGGTTAGACGAAGAGATGTTTCAGTGATTGTTTTCCTTCTGTTCTCTCCTGAATTCCCAAAAGCCACACATATTCAATCTTGTACCTTTTTTTAAAACTGTTAGTATAAAAGAATGACTTTCTGTTTTTAAAATGCCTTAGGTTTGTACTAACGACTACAACCTCATAGCTAAAAGAAAAGTTCTCCAGCTGATTACCTTCTCTGTAAACCAAAGGTGCTTAACCTTTCGTAGTTGATGAGGTGCTTGAAGAGTGTAATGAAAATTATAGATCCTCCACGCCCCCAGGGAAAAATGATCAGACGTTGACAGCACGTTGCAGTAACATCAGAGGATCTTCATATAATTCCTGACATTCATCCAAGGATCTCAGATTAAGAACCCCTGTTTTAGATCAACCCTCTCAGTTATCTCTGGGACTGATTGGAGTGTGACAGTTATTAATAATTAAGAGAGTGTACTAAGGATCAGACAGATAAGGGCTCAAAGCTGTTCATACTTCTTCTGAGATAATGTGATCATAGGCAAATTGTCTAACTCCGGCCAGTCCCATGATGGATGCTAGCATCTACATCCTTGGGTCTCCGTCAGGGTTAGATGAGATAGCGCATGGATCAGGAGTCAGCGTGGTGCCTGGCACATGGGCTTAACCAACGTGAGCTCTTGTTCTTTCCCTAAAGCGTTTGTGTTTAATGTCTTAGGCATTTCAGCAGAAAGAGAAGTCAGGGCAAAGAAGCTGGTCTTCGGAGACCTTTGGAGGAAACTGAGGAGCAGTTTCCAGGTCAAGAACTGTGGTGGGAAAGCCCCTCTTCATTTCATTTCCACCCAAGAGATTCCTCCTTCCAACCCTCTTATGAACAAGGTCAGGGAGAAAAGCGAACCTTGTCAAAAAACACAAAGAAGCAGAACTTGATCAAAGCACAGAGAATCTCTCTGCCAAGCTATCGATTAAGATTTAGGATTTTTGTTCATTTGCAGTGAAATGCACTCAGAGGAACCTTATTTAAAACATACCCTCAGCAGTAAGAAAATCGCCTCTGATTTGACGCTTTGTTGGGTCCACCTTTATTTTAGGAACTACTTGAGACTCTTCCTAATTGTCGAATTATTCAATAAACAACAAAAATTTGAATTTTAATATGATACGCATAATTATCCCAGTAGTCAAGAAATTGATAGGACAGTATAATTCAGAGCACCATTGCCCAATATAAGTAAAATGTAGGCCACATATATAAATTTTCACGTGGTCACATTTTAAGAAGTAAAAAAAGTAAAATTACTTGTGATGATATATTTTATTTAACCCGATAGATCCCAATTATCAGTTCAACAGGTAATTGTAAAAATCTACTAACTGGATATTTTGCATTCTTATTTTTATACCAACTCTTCACAATCCAGTGTAGTTAGGACAGTTTCAAGGTATTTATACTCTGACGCTAAATTTTCAACAGCAACTGCAAAGCAAAATGCAGTTCTGCCAACACAATTAAGTTCACATTTAGAGCAAAAATATTTTATACTATTTCCATTTTTCAACTTACACTTAAATGAGGTTTAAAATTCAGTTCCTAAGTCACACAAGAACACAATTCATTTGTACCGTAGCCACACCTGACCGGTGGTGACTGTATAAGACGGCACAGGTTTACAGGAAAGAATCTGAATTTAGAGTGAGAAACTCTAGGTTTGAACGTGTGTCTCCCACTTGCTCGCTGTGTGTCTTTGCACAACTCACTTACCCTCTCTGAACCTCAGTGTTGTCTCCTTTACCCAGCCCCTCAGCCCCTAAACTCGCTGGGATGGTTGAAGGACATAATAACGTAGAGCAAAAGCACCCAGCGAACTGTAAAATAAAATGTAAACGTAAGGTATTTTAGACTTAGCAATACGGAGAGAGTTAATTATTTAGGGATTTCGACTCGGATTCCATGACATTTGTGGACGCAAAGGGAATAACTGTTGCCAAGGATGATTATAAATCCTGAAGTCAGTATGCAGGGGGAGGGGGTTGGTAGCTTTTTAAAGCAATTCTTTTTCATCCCTCCGGTTAGGAAAATCTGCTTTTATCTTGATTATAAGTTCTAAGATGTATTTCTTAAATTTAAAAAAAAAAAAGACTTTTTAAAATGTTGATAGATTGAGGGGTACAGTGGATTTTGGTTACATGGATGAAATGCATAGTGGTGATGGCGGGTTTGTAGTGTGCCCATCACGGAGTAGTGTGCACTGCACCCAGTAGGTAGTTTTTCTTCCCTCACCCTGCTCCCACAATGCCCCCTGCTGAGTCTCCTGTCTGTCATCCCACTCTGTGCACCCCGGTGCTCCTGTAGCTTGGCTCCTACTTATAAGTGAAAACACCCAGTATTTGGTCTTCCCTTCCTGGATCTCTTCATTTAGGATGATGGCCTGCAGTCCTAGCCAAGTTGCTACCAAAGACAATATTTCATTCTAAAAAAAAGAGTTTTGAGTCTTTTTTCAAAAAAAGTGTAGGTGACAACATGGTCATAGGGATGTGTGTGTGTGTGTGTGCGCGTGTGTTTGGAAAAGATACACATAAAATTGTCAAGACCGTTTTAACCCCAGAGAGAGGGATGAAAAGGAGAAAGACTTCATAGACTTCTCTGGTGTTTCCATTTTAAACAGAGAATACGTGCATTATTTTTCAGTAAAAATTAGTATAGAGGGAAAAAAAACATCTTACACAAGGTAAAGGGAATAACTGTTTTCATACTAAGCAGCCACAGAAAGATAGAACCAACTTAATGTATTCTGCATCAGTTAAAGATCAACCTAATTCTTCCTGGCTGAATGAGCCCCATTATTGATCATGGGAATGAATATGGATAAATCAATAAATCATAGCTACTTCTCATCTGGGTACCAAGCTCTAGAGAGTCACTTGGGTGAGCTGTAACTGGACTGGCACCTGGATCACCTACCCTCGTGACTTTTTTTTTTTTTTTTTAGATTTTTTTTTTATTTTGGCATATTATGGGGGTACAGATTTTAAGGTTTCAAAGCTCATACTTGACATGGTGTTTGTAGTTCCCATCTGCAGCTACGTGGCATGTCCCCCCACACGTGTACCCTGCCAAATCACAGTTTCAGCCTCTCTGGAGAATCACTACCTATTTCCTATTTGGCTACATTGTTTCCAAGAGCCCCTAAATGAATTTCTGTCACACGTGCCTTGAAATCTCTGTTTATAGACCCTAC
>VSMD01002694.1:0-119392 GCA_008750895.1 Mirza zaza | reverse complement strand
CCCACCTATCCCTCCATCTATCCATCCATCCCACCATCCACCCACCTATCCCTCCATCTATCCATCCATCCCACCATCCACCCACCTATCCCTCCATCTATCTATCCATCCCACTATCCATCCATCCATCCACCCACCTATCCCTCCATCCACCCATCCATCCATCCATCCATCTACCCACCTATCCCTCCATCTATCCATCCATCTCACCATCCATCTCACCATCCATCCATCCATCCATCCACCCACCCATCCTTCCATCTATCCATCCATCCCACCATCCATCCATCCATCCACCTATCCCTCCATCTATCCATCCATCTATCCATCCATCCACCCACCTATCCCTCCATCTATCCATCCATCCATCCACCCACCTATCCCTCCATCTATCCATCCATCCATCCACCCACCTATCCCTCCATCTATCCATCCATCTCACCATCCATCTATCCATCCATCCACCCACCTATCCCTCCATCCATCCATCCATCCCACCATCCATCTATCCATCCATCCCACCATCTATCCATCCATCCACCCATCTATCCCTCCATCCATCCATCCCACCATCCATCCATCCATCCACCCACCCATCCCTCCATCCATCCATCCATCCCACCATCCATCTATCCATCCATCCATCCACCCACCTATCCCTCCATCTATCCATCCATCCCACCATCCATCTATCCATCCACCCACCCACCTATCCCTCCATCTATCCATCCATCCCACCATCCATCCGGTTGGTCACCACACCTTTATTGGTATCTGTTGCATGCCGCGCCCTGTGCTGGGCAGGCACTGATGACTCGGGGAGGGTATTACACCCGGCCCCCAGGAGCAAGAGACCAGTAAATGAAAGACAAGGCACCGAGCAAGGCCTCGAGGGAATGCGACTAGGACAGCTCTATTTTGAACGCAGAGAGAAGGGTCGAGGTCGGAAGTAGGGGTGCAGGAGCTGGGATGGAAGGGAAGAGTGAGCAAAGGCGGCCCAGCATCCATGTCCCACTTTCTGGGGAAACACCTGTAGCCTAAACTTAGTCTACCTGCCCTGAGTGGCACTGCCAGCCCCCTCTGAAGATGGCCATACGATTGAAGCCTGGCAAAAGGGTTTATCCTGCTCCCTTGGGCAGTATGACTGGGCCAGGGATGGGCAGATGATTCCAGTCAGTCCAGTGACACTCGATCCTAAGCCTTCTCTTAGAATGACTGCGAGAGGGGCATTCTCTTCCTTAAGTGACTGGTAAAACAGCTAAACGCTAGCCTGGGGCCACCAGTGACCATCTCCACATGGCATGGGAGAGCCTGCCTGAGAATGGAGTTCATACAGAGACAGAGGTGCAAAGAGAGCTTCCTAAGGCCCTCTGAGCACCTGGATACAGCCAGGCCTGAAGCTATTACTGCTGAACTTTAAATCCATTCAATTCCCACTTGGCTTCAGCCAGGTTAGGCTGGATTTTTGTCATCTGTAACTATGAGGCCGGACTGATATGGCAGGATATGCAGGCTGTGACCCAGTGAGAGGTCTAGCAGCTCCCAAGAAGGCAGTAACTGACGGGGCTCTGGTCTCTGCCAGGGACCCAGGGTGGCCGGGACAACACCAAGCAGGAACAAACTCCCTTTCTCTATATGGGCTTCAGTTTCCCCGTGCACGACATAAATTTTGTTTTCCACTTAAGCATCCCAACCCTTTCCTCGAATGACATTTTACACCTTACATCCCCAGCTGCTCTGGAATTGGGGGTGGGGTGGGGGAGGGACATCCGGAGCGGGTAGGCACTGTGGAAATGGGAAGAAAGCCATTCCTTGGGAGGTATTGTGGCAGAGGTGGCCAGCTGCCTACCCCAACATCTGCTCTACATTTATTCTGAAGAGCAGCTTGCTTGGGGTGAAGGCAACCGCTCTCAGCCTCCTCTGAGATTATGTTATGGCTGTTACAGCTGGAAGCACAGTGAACACTTTTTATGTCCTTAAAATGAGGGAGCATTTTTTTTGACCCCTTCCTGCTCCCTCTATTGGAATGTGGATACGATTGCTGGAACCTCAGCAGCCACCCTGCACTATGAGGCAGCCTATTAAAGATGTGGGAACAGCAAGAAAGGAAGAGCTTAGGTTACCGTGAGTTTGAAGCCCCTATAACAGCTCTGGACTGCCATCCTCTAACATGGCAGAGAAATAAACCTCTGTCTCACGTAAGCCACGTTTGTTAGCGTTGTTCTACCACTTGTGGCTGAAGTGAATCTGTGCTGACCCTCACGTGGTGCAACAGGAAACATGTCTTGGCTATTCCAGCAGAGGAGGAGGGAGATGGTGGAGGGGAAGGACCGGTCTCTTCTTTCAGGATATGAACGTCTGGAGTTTTACGTTAATTTGAAAGCATCTTATTTAAGTTTTACAGGAACATTTCTCTCAAACACCTCCGGCCCTGATTTAATTCCCTAAAATAGTTTCTACTCCTAAGCAACCACAGCAAGGGCTTCATCACACAATAGAAGCTGCACGTGGAAACAAACACCCCCCGGAACGCTCGGGGCAGGGACCCGCACCGTGGCTCCGGCAGGCAGGGAGGAACGGCTCCGCGCCAGTTAAAACGTACCTGTCGATTTTCTTTTTGTTTCATAACAACTCCATTTTGTCACTCTAATTTTAGTGGCAATGTTTTTGTTCCAATCAGTGATCATTTTGGAAAAGTAGGCTGCTGGAAGAGCTCTTGGCATACAAAATGACAAGCAATTTTTAAACGGCATAAGACGGATGATTTTTAACCACACGGAATGCTAAATCTGTTTCGGGCTGGTTAGTGCTCCCTGGAGAATAACTAGCTGTCTCAAGGGTGCGAGGCCCATCCTGCCAGCTCCAGCGGGGAGCTCCTGCTCTGTGCGCCAGGAGGGGACGCGGGCAGGTGTCGGGCAGGGTCCCTGCCCCCGGGGAGTCGGGGGACGGGGACTGGGGGAGCACAGATGGCAGGGGTGCTGGGCCTTGTGCATGGAACGCTGGCTGCAGAGGGGATGCCAGGCCCGGAGGCCGGGTCGCCACCTCTGCCGTCCCGCCCAGGCTGCTGCTCCAGCCCCGGGCCGCACCGGCCACGCCGACCTCACCCTTTGCGGCCGAGATTCAGAATATAGAAAAGTCTGGCGGTTTCTCAAAAAGTTAAACAGAGCTGCCATACGACCCCCGTTTCCACTCCCACCCAGGTACACGCCCCAAAGAATTAAAAGTATGTAAACCCTCACACGTCGGTGTTCACGGCTACGTTGCTCACTGTAGCCCGGAGGGCGAAGGTGACTGAACGTCGCTGACCGAGGGACGGACACACGCGGCGTGGCCGTCGCAAGGGGAAATGTCACCCGGCCTCCCGAAAGGAACGGAGCTCCGACACCTGCCACCACGTGGCTGAGCCCAGCAAGCACGGCGCCGAGTGGGAGGAGCCAGACACAAAGGGCCACGCTGCACGGTTCCACTTACGTGAAATGTCCAGAGAGACAGGAAGTGGATCAGTGGCGGCCAGGGCTGGGGAGTCACTGCTAATGGGTGCAGGGTTTCCTTTAGGGGTGGCGAAATTAGCTCAAATTGGATTGGTGGAAGTGGTGACCGCACAGCTCTGTGAGTACCTAGATGCCGCGGAATTGTGCACTTTAAAACGATTAATGGGAATTTCAGCTCAATTAAAAAACAAAAACATTCTAGAATGTTCTGCCGGGGCCCAGACTGACCACCGCTGCCTTCCCTCTGCCCCTCCACTTTTGGGTCCCTCTCTCTGGGATGCTCTCGGTCTGTCCTGCCGACAATGCAGGGACCTGTGGAGGGTGGTGGGAGCGCACGGGGCTGGCCAGACCCAGGCTGGCCGCCTGCAGGTGGGGCCCTGAGGACGCGGCCGCACCTCTCCCAGCCTCGCTTTCCTTCTGTGTCAGATGGAGCTGGCAGCACATCACGTGGCCGGCGGTGACGCCAGAGAGCCGATGGAGCGAGCGGCGTGAACGCGAGTCCCCTCCCTGCCTGTCCACGGGGCAGGGCCACATCCAGCCCCTGGGTAACTGCCGGGTGTGGCCCTGGCACCAGACCTCGAACCCCTGACGGAGGAAGCTGTGAACCAGGATGAAGCCACGAGAGAGGCGGGCAAGAACAGATCTTCTCAGACAAGTCGAGTAATCACGGCCACGGACACTCCACGCGACAGGAGGAGGGCGGCGCTGGGGTAGGGGTGGGGCAGGGCTGTCCAGGCCCTGACGGGAGCGCGCCAGGGGAGCGCGGCGGGGGTGGCCGTGGCAGCAGGGGCGGGAAGGAGGGGCCGTCTTGCTCCCGGGTATCTCAGCCACTCGCCTCTGAGCCTCCGCAGCCTGAGCCTCCATTTATTTAACGAGCCACGGGCAGGAGCAGCCATTTGTGGGGGTTCCCAGGCAGCCCGCCGTCAGGGGAAACAAGGCTTCGGGGGAACCTCCGGCTGCGGGGGGTGCCAAGGTGCAGGGAGAGGCGGCACACCTGGCGGCTGAGACCTCGGTTCTGTCTGCGGCCCATTTGTTGGGAGAGGCCGACGGGGCACCACGGACGCGGCTGCGGCCAGAGGCCACCCCAGAGAGGAAGCAGACGTGTCCTGGTCCCCCAAGACAGGCCCCATGCAGCCCTCCCCGAGCTCGCGTCGGCTTCGGGGCTCGCCTCCTAGGGGTCTGTCCACACCGAGATAAGCCGTTTCTCCTCCCCTGAGGCAATCCAGCGACAGGCTTTCCTCCTTGGAATCCAGGGCCCGGTGTCCTAGTTCTAGCAAGTTCTAGTAGGAGGGTGGCGGCCGGGGGAGGGGGTGAATGGATGAATGAGTGGCCGGGTGGGTGGTGAGCAGCCGTGAAGCTCCGGCTCCAGGTCTCCTCCGGCAGGGAGCGCGGCCGGCGCCGGGCAGCGGCACTAAGTAGGGCAGCCCGATGCACGCGCAGCCCGGGGAGGAAGCCGCTGCCCTCCCGGGCTCCCAGACGTGTCCCCATTTGGGTGATAAATGATGCGGTCGCCCCAGCAATCAGACTCCTTCTAGGACTCCCCACAAGAAAAGCCAGGAGCTTCAGGACAAGAAGTAGGTCAGGTTGTCACTGGGGTTTTGTGTCTGTGCCAGAGCTCAAGGACAGAGGATGTCCGTAAAACAATGCTGGAGCCACAGGTAGTCCAAGGGACGCTGTGCACCCAGGGCACACGCGGGGGCTCCTTGAGCCTCCTGAGAGAAACAGTGTGCGTGCTCACGCGTGTCTGTGTAAGCATGTGTATGAGCGTGCACGTGTGCCTCTGCGCATGTGTGCAGCACATGTACAAATGTGTGTGTGCCAGGTGGGCGTGTGCATCTGTGTGCATGCATGCGTGCACACACGTGTAAGTACGTGTGCGTGTGCTCCTGGGTGTGTAAGTGTGCATGGGTGCCTTTCACTTGGTGCTCAGGGAGGCCCGTGAGCCCCTGCCCGGTGGGAAGGGCACCAGCCAGCACACACGCGTCCTGCAGACGTAGAAGGCTGGGACGGACATCCACCCTCCTCCTGCCCCATCTCCCACTCTCCCATGCCCGGGCCACGGAGGAGGACCTTGCGTGAGTGATGGTCCACGGCAGCGGACGGTGTGACCTTGGTCCCATCACCCAGGGGAACATGAAAATCCTTCTCAGCTGACTAGCCTGGTCAGCTGAAGCTCTGGCCTAGGGAAGAAAGTTCTAGTCTCTGCTGCAGCCCACTCCAAGCGGGATTCAGACTCTGGCCATGTCATCTCTCTGCCTCCGATGTGCTCTGGGAAATGCACCTCAGCCCAGCCCGGCGCCTGGCAACAGGATCTAGCAGTGCACGTGGCAGGCTGGGGAAGCCACCCTGGGCGACTGGGGACACTGCCACAGCCCTGCGGTCCTCACGCCTCCACTCACCTGCCCGGTGGGCACCTGTGAGCCCAGCAAGGAAACAGTCAGCCGTCCCTGTATCATCGCCGAGGCCCCCGGAGGGGCCCCAAAGACCCCTGGGGACAGAAGCCGCTGCAGGGAAGTCCCTTAACCTCCGGGCGCCTTGTCCAGGAGACGGGCCCTCGGGGCCACGCCGGTCCTACCCTCCTGCGGAGGACGCTGGGAAAGCGGCTCGGCACTTGACGAGTGGCGACCTCTGTAAATAAAGGGCGCACCGTGACGATGGAAGTGATGCCCATTTCAGTCTTCACAGAATCAACCAGAACTCGGGCCTCCCTTCTCCTTGGGGAGAGAGGCCGAGAGTCCCACCAAGTCCTCCCCTCTCTGCACTCGGACGCTCCTCCGACAGGCCGGCGCCCTCGGGTCAGCAGGCCGGACCTCTGCAAGGCCCTGCAGGGCCCTGGAGGGTCGGGTCGGGTATCTCCCCACGTCTCAGCCGCGACCTCCACCCCCATTCTCTCAGAGGCTGGAGGGCGCCCAGCTGGCCGGGGCACAAGAGGAGAGGGTGCCTGGGGCAGACGGGCACAGAGCCGGAGGCTGGGGCACGTCCTGGGAGGTTAACGTGCGGGTGGGGCAGCCGCACCTGGGCTGGTGACACTCCTCTGGCAGTCGTTTCCCAAGACAACAAGCTAACCTAGATAGCTGAGGAAGGGGCTTCCGCAGCCTCGGCCAGCAGAGGGCAGCTCTGAGCCCGTCCGAGAGCAGCCAGCCTGCCGGCCAGCCACCCCACTGTGGTCACCCTCTGCCACTGACGGATTTGGGATTTGGGGGCTCAGTGAACGTTGGGAGCTCAGTGAATAATGACTGCGCCAAATCCCAGCCCCCAGCCGAGCTGCAGGGCTCCTGAACCGGCTCCTGGACTGCGCCTTCGGCAGGAGGGAGCCAGGGAATCCCGCCCTGGGAGTTTCGCAACAAGGTGGCCGAGCCCCGAAGTCTGGAGGGTGAATGACGGGCTCGGAGGGTGAGGTCCCCAGGGTGTGCTCAGGTCCGCAGAGCCACCATTGAGTCTGCTGTGAGGCCCGGCGTAGAATAAACAAACACAGGGCCCTTGTTCGCAAACGACTGAGAATCTCAGGGTGGCGACGCCAGAGAGCTGAACGAGCATGGCCCGGGTGACAGTGTGCGCCAGCCCTCTTGGTTTGAGAAGTAGATCCCACGGCCCCGAAGCAGCCGAGGGTGGGCCATCCCCGAACACGCCAGGTCGGTGCAGTGGCTATTCCAAGTTCAAACACTGGAGAAGTTGTGGTTTCAGAACGGACAGGCTGACCCGTCTCTCCTGCGGCGAGCCAGGAAGATTCCTCCGGGAGGGGTTCCCGGCCCACCCCTGTGTCGCCAGAGACTCCGCGCTGGAGGCTGGGACCTCAACAAACGGCTGATGCCGTAACCCCCTCTTCCACCTGTTCCACCTGTCCACACCCTCCTATAGCCCCTCGTGGCCGCCCCAGCCGCGTTTCTTTGTGCTGTTCTGTCTTCTCGGATTTGTGGCTTTATCTAAACACTATAAATAAAAGCACCTTGCTTTGGCCACTTCTTTGGGCGTCACTCTCTCGTGAAGATCCCACATACGTGTAAAACTACTGGCATTTGTGTGCTTTTCTCTTGTTAATCTGCCCGGTGTCAATTTGGTTTCCAGACCTGGCAGAGGAGTCTCTAAGATCTAAAAGGTGGGGACAGGGGGGTCTCTGGCTCCGCTACATCCCCAGCCCCCACCCCCCGCCCCCAGGGTGTGGGCAGGTCTTATCTCTACTGAGCTGCAGAGAGCAGAACCCAGAGAGGGGCCGTCTAGGCTCCGAGCAGGAGCTGGGGGAGAGGTGGCCATTCTCCTGGCCTGGGTGCCAGTGCATTTCTGCATTTCTTGGGCTTAGGACAGAGACAGCGGGGCGCCTCGCTGTGCAAAGTAACTGGGCACGTGGCACACGGGGCTTGTGTCCCAAGGACAAACGAAAAGCTTTTAACGTGTGAGACCATTCACTGCGGTGTCACGCATAATAGTGAAACGTGGGAACTACTGCAATACTGCAAGACACAGGAGTGGTGAACAGACGGCCAATGTCACGTCAATGACACCACAAGGTCACATCCAGGACAACGTGCAGAGCCACTGAAAAGGGTGTTTTGCAACAATATTTGCAATCCATGACATGATGCCCTTTCACTTGGAGAAAAAGCAGGATTCATAATTACAGAGACTGTGCTGGATTTTGTTTAATACACATTTATGCTCGAAGGATTTTGGTCCTCAAAGGAGGACCAAAATCTCAATGGTGACTATTAACATGGGGTAGGATTATGAGTGATTTTTATTTTCTTCCTTATACTTTTCTATATTTCCCAAATTTGCTACAGGACTAGACTGTACTTGTATAGTAAAACATTAATTTTAAACGTGAATGCCTCTCGGAAAAAGATACACAGATAGCTGGTAAGCACATGCAAAGAAGTTGACATCATTATAGTTACGGGGGAGACACAAATTGAGACCACGGGATGCTGTCTCACACCACGAGGACACTACCAGAATAACAAGGAGGAGGAGGAGGAATTAAGTGCTGGTGAGGATGTGGACAGACTGGAATCCTCCCGTGTCATTGGTGGGAGCACGCAAGGATGAAGCCACCATGCAAAACAGTCCGGCAGCTCCTCAAAAGGTTAAATAGAGTCATCACATGACCCAGCAAGTCCACTCTCAGACATGTGCCCGAGAGAACTGAATGCAGGTGTTCAACAAAAACATGCAAGAAATGTTCATGGCAGCACTATTTACAGTAGCCAAAAAGTGGAAACAATCCAAGTGTCCATCCGACTGGTATAAATAAAATATGATATAACCATGCAATAAAAAGAAATGAAATTCAGATACATGCCTCGACATGGACAAAGCTCAAAACCACCGTGCGGAGGGAAAGACGCCGGTCACAGAAGACCCCATGTTGTGTGATTCCATTGCATAAAACGTCCAGGACAGGCAAATCCACAGAGACAGAAAGCAGAGGAATGACTGCAGGGAGGATGGGGAGTGACTGCTCATGGGTATGAAGTTTCCTTTTGGGGTGATGAAAATATTCTGGGATTAGACGGTTGGTAACATTTGCACAATCTTGTGCATAGACTGAAAGTCGCTGAACTGTACACTTTAAAAGGGAAAATGTTATGGTATTGAAATTACATCTCAATTTAAGGAAACAAAAGAGGTGGGTTCCCTATCTGAGGTCCCTCAGATCACAGAATGATGTAAAATTTAAATAGGAGAGGGTTAACCACCAAAAACTGACTTTACAACCTGATTTGATTAACCACTCTGAAGCTTCCGGAAGTTGCGTTTGCTGAAGATGAGTATTGACTCTGGATCCGAATCTGCAGACAGGGCCCAGCCCGCCGCCTCCTGCCCTGACTTCCTGGCTCCCCCAAGCCAGGTCTCCCGTTAACCGGGCTCCTCCTTGTCCTGGAGCCCCGGAGCCCGCAGACCCAGGCTGGGGACAGGGGACGGAGGACGGAGGGAGCGTCGTCTGAGGCGCTCTTGGCTTTGTCTCCCGTTGGAGCAGGAGCCTGGCCTTTACATATCCACTTTACATATGCATGTCTTAAATTTAATCTCAAATGTGGCGATTTCATCATTACCAGTATGCAGCCCCCATAAGCCAATGTTTATTCATAATCCCCGAATCTGTTTCCTATCGTCTATTTCAGAGGAGCCAAAAACAACATCTTCATTCAATAACAGAGCACCATATGACAGCTTTCATTTTCCAAAATGAGCCGCAGCACACTCTGGGTGGGGGTGCATCCCATCTTTGCCCCAGCTAGACGGGGGCTCCTGGCCCGGCTAGCCAGCCACAAACTGGGTCCCCCAGTGCCAAGTGAGGGACTTCAGGGCCGTCCTCACCAGACTCCTGTCCAAGAGGGCTCATCAGTGGTGGGCACATCTCAGGAGCAGCCTATTCCTGCCACCTTTTCAGAGCACGACAACATCAGCCTTCTGGAACACCCACGGATGAAGACACTCGCGGCCAGAGCAAGGAGGGCAGGCCAGCCACCTCTCCCATGGGGATGCCTAAGCCCTAGCACTATTCCTCTGGCTCCACAGGGCCAGGGGGTGAGGCCTGCAAGGTGGCTTTGGGGGCAGGAGAGGCAGGCAGCATCTGAGGCCAGCATGCTTCTGGGCTGGCTGAAGGGGACAGCTCCCTTAACGATCTCTAGGGAACGAAGACCACAGGCAACCTGGCCTGGGATGCCGGCAACGCTGCTGGAGGTTTTCCCAGGCTCAAACACATCCCACCGCCTTCCCTGCTGCTCACACACTCGATGGTTTAAACACATCTCATCGGGTAACGCTGTGGAGGTTTAAAACAGGCGGGGCTACACAACTAGAATTGGGGTGAGCTGTGCATGAGAGGTAGAGTGGGTATCTACAACCACCCCCTGTGAGGCCCACGTACCCATCCATTTATCCATCTATCCATCTGCCCATCCATTTATCCACCCGCCCATTTATCCATCTATCCATCCATCCATCCATCATCCATCCATCCATCCATCTGCCCATCCATTTAACCACCCACCCATTTATCCATCTATCCATCCATCCATCATCCATCCATCCATCTGCCCATCCATTTATCCACCCACCCATTTATCCATCTATCCATCCATCCATCCACCCATCTATCCATCCACCCATCCATCCATCCACCCATCCATCCATCCACCCATCCATCTATCCATCCATCCACACATCCATCTATCCATCCATCCATACATCCGCCCATCCATTTATCCACCCACCCATTTATCCATCTATCCATCCACTCATCCATCTATCTATCCATCCATACATCCATCCATCCATCCTCCCATCCATTTATCCACCCACCCATTTATCCATCTGTCCATCCATCTATACATCCACCCACTCATCTACCCATCCATCCATCCACCCATCCATCCATCCACTCATCCATCTATCCACCCATCCATCCACCCATCCATCTATCCATCCATCCATCTATCCATCTATCCATCCATCCATCCACCCATCCATCTATCCATCCATCCACCCACCCATCCATCTATCCACACATCCATCCATCTATGCACCCATCCATCCATCTATCCACCCATCCACTGATCCACCCACCCATCCATCCATCTGGGGAGCACCTTTTCAGGCCCTACTCCACCCCAGGCATTATGTGAGGTGTGGGGAACACCCATGCAAGCCAGTTGCATCTTCCAGCAGGGCTGTATACCTTGATTGATTCACCTTACAAACAGGTATCTACAAACTAACTTTCAGGTGCTTGCCTTCGCTCCCTGGCCTGCGCCATCTGCACTGATGCACTCTGCTTCGACACAGGTCCCCGAGCCTGGCTCATCACACATGCCAGGGAAGCTGCTTAAAAAGGCAGATTCCCAGGTCCCACCTAGACTTTCTGGCTCGTCAGGCAGAGCTGGAGCCCTGGCATCAGCATGACTTTTGGATGAGATGGGATGAGGGCCACGCCCTAGCGTGTGGCCTGCACATTGCGTGGGTTTCTGCAGATGTGGCATGTAGCATGATAACGACAGGAGAGCCAGACAGCTCCACGTGCTTTCCAGGATGAATTCCTTCCACCCTCGCAGCAGCCCTGCGGTGAACGCATTACTGGCAGTGCCACTGCAGAGCAGGAAACAGACACTCAGAGAGGCTGAGTAACCTGCCCTAGGACACACAGCAAGGAGACAGGGGAGGCTGTGGATCCCGTTGCCTTACATCAGAGTTCATGGATTTGCTCTTGGACAGATGGACAAGATGGACTTGGGGATCCCAGCTATATCCCCAGAACAGAGGCCAGGCCCTGAGACTGACCCAAACGGGCTTCCAAATGCTGACGGGCTGGTGTGCAGCTTTGCCAGGCAGCAGTCTCAGGACTCAGCACAGTCTCTGCCCTCAGCTCAGACGAAGACCGGCCCCACTGAGGATGGCACTGCGCCTTAGGAAGGGGCAGAACTGAAAAGCCATCTGTAGAAACTGCTACACGGAACAGAGCCTGGTTTACGGCTGTAACTCTTCACTCTGTTGTGGACTGAAGGTTTGTGACTCCTTCAAAATTCATGGTGAAGCCCTGGACCCCAGTGTGACTGTATTTGAAAAAAAGGGCTTCTAGGGAGATAATTAAGATTAAACGAGGCCATAAGGGAGGGCCCTGGTCCGGCGGGACCAGTGTCTTTGTAAGAAGAGATGCGTGCGCACAGGAAAGACCACGTGAGTTCACAGCAAGCAGGCAGGTGTCTGCAAGCCCTTGGTCTGGGGTTTCTGGACTCCAGAACTGTGAGGCAATCAATTTCCGGTGCTTAAGCCCCCAGTCTGCGGCATTCTGTCACGGCAGCAGAGCTGACCAGTATGACACTCCTGCCTGCCTACTGCTGGCCACTCCAGCAGCCCAGGGCCGCAGTGAGAACATCCCTATCCCCGCGAGAATCTGAGTCACGCCATCGCCCCCTCCCTCCAAGCCCCCGGCCCATAGCGATGGCCGCACAAGGTGACTTTCTGGACAGAGGAGCTGCAGACACCACCTCCTGCAGTGACAAGAGGGGCGGTGAGAATAAAAGGGCAGGGTCGGTACCCAGCATCACCAGGTTGCCATGGTAACCCAAAGCAGGCCACCACCACTGCTGGGAGGGGGCGGGGAAGGCCTGGGTCCCGCAGCAAAGCCGAAGCCTTCATCCTCTCCCCGGAACCCGGGACCACACAGGGACCCGCAGAACTCCGTTTGCAACGCGAGCCCGGGCCCGGAGGCTGGTATTCGAGACGCGGAGCAGCGCTAAGGAACAACGCACGCGCCCCACGGCAGCGTGGCAACGGGTGTGTTGTAATGAAATGGCGCATGGGGAAGCGGGGGGAGACGTGAGCCTGTCACGGTTGTTTAACAGAGTCATAACCATTAGCAGCAGGACCACGAGTCCCGCTATTTATTTTATGTTCCACGAGGGAACAGCGAGTAACTCCTTTGGAAGCTGGTTTTTGTTGCTTATTAATATTTTAGATTACAATTGTGCTAATAGAGTCATTTGCCCATATTTTTAAACGCTCTAAGGATAACAAAAACATTCTATTTTGGAAGAACCAACCACGGCTACGGGGATGTTTTGCAGAGGATGCACACGCACTGCGGCTAACGGACTTCTGCTCAACCGCAGGACACCACTGTCTCCTGTGCCGCGGCCCAGCCACAGCTGCCCAGAGACCGGGGTGACGGCCCCCACCCCGTGTCTCCTTGGGATGCTGCTCCTGCCACCTGGGAAAGTAGGTCACGGCAGTGTCCTTCTCAAATTTCCAAAGGGCCCAGACGCTTGGCCTCCCCGTGGAAGGCGCCCCTGTAACCGTGGCGTGCAGAGCCCCTGCCACTCCCCGCCTTCTGCAGGTCACGGCACCTGCTGTCCTCGGCATACCGTCCTCCCTACACCGCTGACCCAGGCCTGGCCGGGCACATTTCCTAAGGGCACCCACCCTCTAGCCAGAGTGACTGGGTCCAGGGTGGACACATCCATGATCGGAGTCAGCCCAACCAGGGCTAATCTGCGCACTTTTGCTAAGCAGCCAGCAGGAGCCGTTCTCTTTCGGGTGGACTTGGACCTGTGAGGACAGAAGCCCTGGGCCCGCCGGGACCACCCCGAGAGGTGAGCTGCTGGGAGAATAAAGCCTCCTCGGAGAAATCAGGGACTAGAGCTGGAGACAGAGCTTCCTGGGGACATCCTCTGAAGCACCTGCACCCAGCTACGCCTGAAGCCAATGGCCCTGGGCTTTTCAATTATGTAAGCTAATGCATTCCTTTTCTGGGGACAAGGGTTGGAGGGAGCCCTGGGGTTCTGTCACCTCCAATTAAAAGAGCAAAAATGACCAGAGCAGCCGGAGCGGATACAGGGCAGAGAGAGGCCAGGAGTTTAAGGTCAGGTCTCCACGCCACCTCTGCCACGACCCAGCTGTTCCACCCTGAGCAAACACCAACCCAGACTTCCGCTCGGAAAAGCAGAGGCTGAGCCCTGAATCAGGGTTTTCTCAAACGGGTGTCTAAACCCCAAGTCATCTCAGGGGCACCTCAAGTTTGCAGGAATCTTCTTATATTCGGTCCTTCTGCACAGGTGTTAAATTTTCAAGGACAAAACTGTTTTGCCCCGGTAATTTACATTTTCATAGACAGAATTTCAGTTTTATAATAGGGTGTTTTTTTTTTTTTTAACATGGGATTACTTCCCTCTTGAAAGTGACGGATGCATTGCTAACATAGGAGAGATTTTGAGCTAAGCAGTAACTACTGGTTCGCGCCTTCTCTGGGTGCCGCTCTGTGCTGGCCCTCCGTTTGTGGGCTCGAGGAATGATACGTTCCTTTGGTTGGGTGACCCAGATTCGAGTCCTGAGGCAGCAACTCACAAGGCCCCGAGCCCCCGGACAAGCCGTTTTGTCTCTCCAGGCCCTGCCTCCTTATGCACAAAAGAGGAGCAATCACAGGCAGTTCAGGACTGTTTAGAGGTTAGAGGAAAGACACGTGAATCTCGTCTGGCGCCGGCTGGCGTATCTGGGTCAGGATCATTGTCACAGCATTTCGGGACAGGCCTCGCGCATGGATGAAGCCTTCTGAGCCCCCGTCCCCACCCCCAGCACACACGTCTGAAGTCCCCCCACCCCGCCCAGGCACTCCTGAGAGCCTTCACGTTAAGGACCGTATCTGAAAAAGGGGTCACTGCTCGGCTATCCCCAAGGCAGCAGGACAGAGTTTTCCAAACATAGCCATTCCTGTACATTCATTTCTAAAAGCAGCTCTGTAAATGGCCGTTCTAAATGGGAAACCAGCATCCCCGGCAGAGACGGGGGGAGCCCTCCCAGGAAATGCGGCAGGGACGGGGCGACAGGACCACGGCCAAGCTGGCACCGCTGTCTGCCGGCGGCGCCAGGCCAGGCCTTCTGCGTCCGAGTTATAAAGAGGATTAGCAGCGGCCACCAGAGCTGCTTGGACGAGTCCCCACCCTCCCCCACCCCCGGGAAAGGACCAGCCACGGTCCGGGAACAGATGTTTGCAGACGTGCATCGCCAACAAGGGGCTTGCTTCTGGGTGTACAAGGAGTGAGCACAAATCAACATAGACCAGACCACCCCACCCCCTTAAAGAAAAAGACAAAAGACCCGGATGGAGCCTGGCAAAAGACAACACGCGAATAAAGGGCCACCAAACACACAGAAAGGTGCTCAGCCGCACGGGCAGCAAGGGAAAGGCAAACTGAAATCACGTCATGGTGCACGCCGGGCCAGCCGAGGGAGGGTCTGTCACAGTGCGTGCTGGCGAGATGTGGGCACCCCCACTGCTACGGGCTGTGTCCCCCCAAAATTCACCGACTCCCCCCACAATGTCATACTATCAGGAGGTAGGGCTGTCGGGAGGTGATTAGGGTTAGATGAGGTCACGAGGGTGGGGCCCCCACAGTGGAGTTAGTGTCCTTATAGGGGAGACACCCAAGCGAGCTCCCTCTCTGGTGGTGTCTCTCGGCCACGTGAGGATGCAGCGGGCAGGTGGCCGTCCACAAGCCAGGAGGGAGGCCTCACCAGGACCCGACCACGCTGGCACCTTGACCTTGGACTTTCCAGCCTCCGGAACCATTGTGGAAGCCCCTGGTCTCTGGTATTTTGCACAGCAGCCTGAGCCACAGACACACCTCCTTGGGACATGCCCCCCGGCTCTCAGTTGCTCCTGGGGTGCGAGCAACAAAGGTGCACACGCGTGTACAGCCTGGCAGGAGCACAGCGACGTCCGCGGCACGCTGCCCGTGACAGCGCCAGGCTGGAGGCGACCCAGGCTGCCGCCCACGGCAGGACAGACGAACGGAACCCAAATGCACGACCTGACAGTGAAACTGGGTGACCCAGATCTGTTCTCACAGCCTGGAAAGAAACCAGGCGCGGCACACCGCACACGCCCGGCCCGTTTACATATGTGTCTCGAGCGGGCAAAACCCAGCCGCCCTGTGCAGGGAGCCACAGAGCGACTGGCAGAAAGTGGGGACGTGGGGGCGACGAGCCGGGAGGTCTGTTTCACGGCCGTGCGCCGAGCTGCACGTTCGAGTGTTGTGAACTTGCCTGGAGGTTTGTTACGTTTTACACCAAAAAAAAAAAAGGCACGCAAGCACCAAATGGAATCCTCTGATCTACTGGGAGGGCTCGGAGAGGAGCGAAGGGGAACTGCTGCGAGGTCATCTCCCGGACGCCCAGCCCGGGCACCTGCGACTCGCATCTTGGAAATCAGCTTACCGCTGTGCGCAGCCCAGCAGAGCGCGGAGCTGAAAGCGCCAGGGTGGGGGGCGGCGGGGGGCGGGCTGAGAGTGGGAACGGGCGGCTGCCTGAACATGCCCGGGCAGCTGGGGGCAAAGCCGAGACGCTTCAGGGGCTGCAAGAGGAAGACGGGCACCTGTTTGCCCGGCCGGGGGCTCACGTGGCACAAGGACGGGGGCCCCGGAAGAACACCCAGAAACTCCGAGTTCTATTCGGTGTTTGCTGCTGACCCACTAAGTGGTGTCCCCGGGCGTCCCTGTCCTCCTCTGTGAAATGGGTGGAGAGCGCAATCCGCTCCCGTGGGAGGAGTGGGCGAGGTCCAGGGAGACGCTGGACGGGAGAGTCGGGGCTCTCTGGGCTTCTCCCTCTAGGTCAAAGTCGGGCCTCTGCGCAGGTCCGCAGTGCCGGGGCGAAGGCACGGGGGGCGGGGGGGCGCCTGGCCCTGAGTCCTGAGACCCTTTGGCAGCAGCTGTCCTGCCTCCCCTGCAAGTGCTCCTTCTGCAGCTGACCCGTCACAGCCAGGGACACGAGGAGCCACGCGCAGCTCCTCGGTTCCAGGGTCTGAGCACGCGCCGTGGCCCTCCCAGAGGGCTGCGCTCAGGCGGTCTGCGGGTTTTCACGGGCTGTCCCGGGGCCTGTGTGCCCGAGGGCCCCCGTGCTCACAGCTGCCTGGCCAGACCACATCTCTGCGCAGCCCCTGGGCTTCCAGGGGGACCCAGACCATGGACCTGATGGGCATGGCAGGGAGGGGACAGGGGACATGTACTCTGCCCCACGACAGACCCCTGGGGGTGCCTGGGCCCCCTCCTGCCCCACGTCCACACACACCATCTCACCTGTAAACCTGGGGAGGCCCGAGGCTACCGAAGTGCTGGGGTGAGCAAGGGGGAGGGGACCTCAGTCATCAGAGAAAACCTCGGCTTTAAACCCATGTGCCCCAAACGTCCCCTAGAGTTCACCTGTCCAGGGTGGTGTCCCGTCCCCTCCCTGTTCTCTCCCTAAACATGTCTCTCTCTCTCCTTTCCCACCAGCTGGCTCTGGTCCCTAGAACCCACCAACCTCCCCTGTCCACTGGCAGAATGAAAACAGCCCCCGGCTCATGGCGAGTTCTGTCCCCCATGAACGTCTGCCTCCCCAGTCTCTGCAGCGCTCCCTGGGGCCAGGCGCGGGCCTGCCAGGGGGGTTGCGGGGGTCTCCGGAGGGTGTTCCTGGGCCCAGATGGGCCTTCGGAGACCACGGCCAGGCTCCAGAAGGCAGCCCAGGGCAGCCCGGGGCTCAGGGGTGTCTGGGTGGTTTAAGATCCCGTTTCACACGCAAGAGGGTGGGCTCACATGGATCCGGTCACAGGGACACACTGTGACAAGCTGAAGATGCAACAGCGGCCTCAGCACCGTCCCACCCAGAGTGCCCAGCGACTGGAACCAGAGCAGAGCTTGACTTCATTTGCAAGGGGTGAGGGACCGGGTATGTGAACACCCCGCCCGCTTCAGGGACCGCGTGGTTTCGAGCAGGGGCGCAAAGAGGAGGGGCCTCGCTGGCAGCCAAGGGCTGGCACCTTGGGCACCCCCATGGGCTGGTGTCCCCACCTGCCATGTGAAGAGGGCCGGGGGCCAGACCTCTAGCCGTGCAGGGCCCCAGGCCACAGCCCGAGCCTCCTGTAGGGCAAAGGGGCCACGCGGTGTTTGCAGCCGAGAGGTGGTCGGGTGGCAGGATGGCGACCACCAGAGAAACCTCTAAGTGGGGAACGTAACTCGTAGGAAGACGTGGGGCTTGCTGGGGCCAAGAGCCACACGACCCAGTCTCTACCTCCCTGTCTGTTCTTGGCTCCACCCTGGCGGTCTCTGGCCTGGCGAGGTGGGGCTGGGCAGTCCGCTAGGTCAAGAGCCCCAGTGTGGGCAGTGGGCGGGCAGGGGTGGGCAAAGCAGGGAAACCAATGACTGGGCACTGACACTCACAGTGCCCTCCCACGCCAAGGAGCTCGGACAGTGCCGCCACTCCCAGGGCCACCATTGGACACCGATCCGGCAACGGTGTCGGTGACACACCCTGGTACGAGCACAGAGTTTTACACTTTTGCTTTCTCCCCAACGGGCTCTCACGGCGACCCCGTAGGACACCTTCATCTGGAATTGCTGAAAAACTAATTTACAGATGAGAAAATTGAGACAATCGAAGCAAAATGATTTTTCTCAAGAGCAGCACCCAGTGTTATCGATTCTATGCCAAGAGGAGAATTTGGGGAAAGAAGTGCAGTTGCAGGGACTGGAAGGCGCGGTTCGGTAGGCCGCTAGCAAGGAAGGGAAGCTGCAGGGGGCCAGGGTTAGTAAGAACAACAGCCTGTGGCCGGGGCGGTCGGGTTCACCACGCTGCAGTGTCAGACCTGAGTAGAGTCGTTCCTTTGTCATCTCCTCAAACCCATTACCACCACCGGCATCACCACTATCGCCATTGCTACCACCATCAGCAGCATCGTTGCCACGGCCACCAGCTCGACCACCATCACCGATGCCACTTACAACAGCATCGTCACCAGCGTCACCACCGTGAACAGCATCACCATGGCCACCACCACCGCCAGCGTCACCGCTGTTGGCATCAACACCACCATCATCAGCTTCGTTGCCTCGGCCACCAGCTTCACCACCACTGTCACCAACATCACTAACAGTGGCATCATCACACCATCACCTCCATGACCAGTATGGTTACGGGCGCCACCATCAGCAGGACTGCCCCCAGCATCACCACTCCTGCTCCCCGACTCCAAGACCACCAAATCCCAGCACCCCAGACGTGGGCTGATGCCCTGGAGCCACCCCAGCCAGGTGGAGGAAGGGAACGGACCCTCAGCTCAGACGTATCTATGTTTGGGTCCCGGCTCGGCCACCTATGAAACGTGCTTCTCCGAGCAAGTCACTCACCATCTCCGACCATCATCTCTATAGCGGGCAAACATCCCCCGTCCCCTCCTCCCAAGATCGCCATGAAGGTCACACGAGTTATCTAAAAACCAAAGGTCAGAGGTCAGGGGACGTGACTGCAGGGACAAGGTTTGCCCTGAGAAGGCCGGAACGACAATGTCACATGCCTGCAGCACGGGTATGGGCTGAGCCAGCAGGGACTCCATACGGCTCGCCAGTGAGGATGGGCGGATCCTAGAACTGGACCTGGTGTTGAAGAGCAAGTCGTGGCCGCCAAGGGGACAGGCGCCCAGCCCAGGGCGGGTGTGGCTGAGGTGTTCCCTCCTCACTATCCCCTTCTTATCGATGGCCACGGATGAGGAACTCAAAGGACAGCGCCACTAGTCACTCGTGAACACAGAGGCCCCTTCTTAGCTGTGGCTTTGCTTTCCATGGTTTCAGTTACCTTGGTCAACCATGGTCCGAAAATATTAACTGGAATAGTCCAGCAATAAACACTTCACAAGTGTTCAACTGTGTGCCATTCCAAGTAGGGTGGAATCTCGCACCCTCCTGCTCCATCTCCCTGGGACAGCTCTGTGCCTCTGTCCAGCACATACGTGCTGTCTACACCACCCGCCGTCAGTCGCTTAGCAGTGGGCTCGGTTATGAGACTGAAGAGCACAGTGCATGCAGTTGGGGGTTCGGTCCCACCTGCCGTTTCAGGCATCTGCTAGGGGTCTTGGAACATGTTCCCCAAGGGTGAGAAGGGACCACAGCAGTCACAAAACATTCAGCAAAACCACAGGTCACCATCATTCTCCCGCTCAGCCCCGACCAGCAGGCTGGGTTTGGGGACAGGAACTTTTCAACTCCAAGTGGCTGCTGGAGCCCCCAACAAGGCCACTTGGGGGTGTCCTACGGGGGACAGGACGGGGCAGCTCGAGAGCTGAAGGGAAGCCGTGTGTGCGGCACTCACGCCGGACTCCTGGGGGAGGAGCGAGCCCGCCAGAAATGTGCACAGACTGAGGGAGACCAAGAACGGACACCCGTCAGCCCTCGAGTCCTGGTGCCCGGGCAGTCGGGGGACATTTCTCAGTGTAAATGGGAACGTTCCTGGCGAGTGACCGCCACTCTGGTAAATTAGGGAGTGGCTAGAAAGGGGGGGGGTCCCCGGCAGGGATCCCAAACGGGAACAGCCGTGGGAAGAGGGAATCAGGAATGGGGGGAGGGCTGGCTTGCGTCCTAGCCTGGACTCACGTGACACACGTCGCCTCGTTGACCAACACAGATCACGACGGAGGCCTGGGTGAGGCAGACTCTCTCCTCTCTCCCTGGGGCGCCACGGAAAAGCAGCCAGGACACATCACAAACCACGTCTCCCCATCAGTGCCCTCTCTGATCTGGACCTCGTCCTTGGGGATAGCTTCTAGAAACTTCAGAGAGCCACGGGGACTGGTTCTTACATACGGACCTGCCTCATCTTCCTGGACAGTCGAGGGAGGGACGGCTAATGCTACACTCACACCAGTCAGGAACCCTCACCGGGGACCCAGCTGGAACATTCTAGAAGCCACTACACAGGGAATCCCCTACCCCCCGTCACTTCCTTGGTGGTCGCTGCTGCTGCTGGAGGATCCTGGCCCCCGAGGGCCCTGGCGGTGTCTACGGCACACAGCACTGCGCGTCACGCTGGGCGTTAGGGACATAGCGTCGCACTCCCAGCTCTGAGCTGCCCGGCCACAGGCCATCACTCCTCCCTCAGCAGCTCCCAGGTGACCAGATCTGCCATCTCTGGGGCTCGGGGATACTATGGGATACTTTATCTTTGTTTCTCAGTGGAGAGCCACCCTCAAGGCATCCCCGATTTCAGTTCAGTTCGCAGAATTCCAAGGAGAAAGGATCAATCCATCACCCTGAATGCTCACTTGGGGAGAGCAGCGCCTTGGGAGACGGAGGAAGGAGCCCAAGGTCGCCGGTGGGGCAGAGGTGGCCTCCAAAGTGTGGGTCTGGCCCTGTCGGGGTCAGCGTCATGGAGCAGCCTTGCCGGACGCTGCACCCCGCCACTCAGCCAGCACCGATCCAGGTTTGGCTGGAACGTACTTTGTAGACGTGGCTGACACTGGCGATCCATCGACCTTAAGTAAATGTCTTCCTCAGTAATGTACGTGGGCCTGCTTCTTAAAAGGCCTCAAGGGCAAAACCGAGGTTTCACTGGGGAGAAGATTCTGCCCCGAGACTGCAGCAGGAGCACCTGCCCGAGAGCTCCAGCTGCCCTGCCCTGTGGGGTCACGCCTGCCCACGACCGTGTGAGCCAGTTCCTCGAAAAGAACCTCCTAACATGCACTCTACCTCCGTGTGGATATTGGTACCTGCATCCTACCAGTTCTCCGCAGAAGCCAGCCTGACGCCACCACAAGACATGGCTCCCGCCCGGGGACCACGTGGCCCAGCGTCTGCAGCATCCAGGCCACGTGACCTGTCCTCCACAGACCGTGATGTGTGTCCCCTCTGTGCCCAGCCTTACACGACAGGGCAGGGTTTCTTCAGGCTCTCTCTCAGCACCTGCTGGCGGGAGGCAGAGGACCCTAAGACCCCTGGGGCTGACGGGGCCACTCCATGGAAGGGCCTGGACGCCTCGGTGACAGCACGGACAAAAGCAGCCTGCCTGCAGGCCAGGGCAGAGCACGCTGGTGGCTGCCCCACAGGAAAGGAACGTGCGCTGCATTAAGCTACTGAGGTCGTGGGCTTATTTGTTACAGCAACTGACCTCACGCTACCCAACGCACATGGGTGGGCAGTTTCAGAGTCCAGACAAAAGCAACACCACCTGGTCTCCTTTCCACAAACACAGCGGACCGTCCGACACGCACTCCGTCCTGGAGAGGCACCAGGCAGGAGACAGAACGGCAAGGTGCCGTCCCTGCCCTCGAGGGGCCTGCGCTCTGGCAGGCTGGGGTGGCCAGGGGACATGCTCATCATCAACCAGCAGTCTCCCAGAGCGCCGCCTCCCTGCCAGCACTCCTCACGTGCACAGCACACGGCCAGCGTGGCGCTCTGCCGTCAAGTCTCCAGGCTGGTGCACGCAAAGAGGTGAGATCCCGTTAACTGGGGCACACCTGTCTCTCATGCACAGTCAAAACAAAAGCCACAGTCACAACCTGCCCCCAACTTTTCACACGCATCCTCTGGAGCCTGCACATTCCGGAGGCAGAAGCCCACTGAGCACTGCTGGTGTGCGAGGGAAGCCTGCCGGAGGCTGCTGAGCTGAGAAGCCTGGATTTGCTTTGCTCCTCTGCAGCTCCGGGCGGACACGTGAGGGCTAAGCCGCGGCGGTCAGCCTCCAGGACCCCGCCCCGGTCAGTCCGCGCAGGAGGCTGCTACAGGGCAAAGCACGGGTGTCGGGAGCCACGAAGAACGAGTCACAGTCCCAGCCTGGTGACTCCCTGTCTGGGTGCTCCTGGGGGCTGAGACGGGGGTGCTCTGTGCCAAATAGGGGTGAAAATCCCTGCTCCGCACAGTCGGATGAGACAGCAAGCAGGGAGCCCTCTGGAAACAGTGAAGCCCCAAAACGCACACCGTCCGAAGAAGTTAGAACTAAGCTTCAGGTCAGTAAGCCCATCCTACATTAGAGGCGTGACTACCAAACTATCGTGGAACTGAGCCAAACCTGCATCATGTCTTAAAAGAGGGTCTTACTCTGTCACTCAGGCTGGAATACAGTGGAAGGATCACAGCTCACTGCAGCCTCCAATGTCTGGGCTCAAATGATCCTCCCATCTCAGCCTCTTGAGTAGCTGGGATTACAGGCACATCTCCATGACCAGCTATTTTTAGTTTTTTGTTTTATTCTTTTAGAGACTGGGTTTTGCTACGTTTTCCAGGCTGGTCTTTAACCTCTGTCCTCAAGTGATCCTTCAGCCTTGGCCTCCCAAACTACTGGGATTATAGGCGTGAGCCACCACGTCCAGCCTGAACTTGTATCACTGAATCAACCAATCCACCAGGGTCACCATCTGACTCTGCTGTTAGTTATCCCCTGTCTAATGACTGTCACCAGGTGACGAGGACTCAGTTGGTCCCATTCACAAGCATCAACTGCCCGAGCAGCTACTTCTTCACTGTGTTGTTCATTCCTTGAATCATGGACGTATTTCATTTAATGTCCATGAATGGGATTTACCAACTAAATATTCACTTCACAATAAAATGGTGGCGCTACACACACACACACACAGAAACAACTTCCGAGGGCTCAAACAAGGGTGTGTAGAAAAGAGCTTGCTAGTTGAAAACATTTAAAAAATATTTTGTACCATCTTACATATTCCATGTGTATTCAAGGTCTGCTAATTTCAATATCCAAAAAAGCTACAAAAGCACTAATGTGAAAGAAAAAAATGGATGAAGTGGACTTCATTTAAGATCTAAAAACCCTTTTACTCATTAAAGACATACAGTGCACTCTTGAAAGACATGGGTTTGAACTGTGCGGGTGCACGTGTATTCAGATTTTTTTTCAACCAAATGCAGGCTGAAAATACAGTATCCGCAGGATATAAAACCTGCATGTACAGAGAGCTGATTCTGTATACACTGGTTATACAGGGCTGACTGTGGGACTTGAGTATGAGCAGATTTCAGCATTCGGGGGGCAGGTGGGGGTTGCAGTCCTGGAACCCACCCCCTGTGTACACCGACGCACAACTGTAGGTAGAAAATGAAAAGGCAAGTCACAGACTGGGAAAAATATTTGCAACACATATCTGACAAAGTACTGATAAACGGACTACCTAAAGAACTCCTACAAATAAATAAGGGAAAGATAAACATCCCAGTTAAAAATGGACAAAAACGGAAAGAACCTAAACATATAGCAAATAAGCATATAAAAAGTGTTCAATAACACTAGTCACCAGAAAAATGCAAATTATACCCACAATAAGATGCCACTTCAAACCCATTAGGATGGCTGAAATTAAAGAGGCTGATGTTATTAAATGTTGATGAGTAAAGAGAGCAACTGGAACTCTCGTACGCTGCTGGCGGGAGCATAAAATGGGACAGCCGTTTGGAGACCCGTGTGGCACTTTTTCATAAAATTAAACAAACTTTTCCCATGTGACCCAGCAGTTTTCCACCTGGAGAAATGGGAGCTACGTCCGCCGAGAGATGCACAAAACCTTCCTTGCCCCTTTGTTGGTATTAGCAATCCACACGCCCATCGTCGGGAGAACGGGCAAGCTGCGGTATAAACGGGGAACCGAAAGTGTTCTCAGCAATGCAAATTCACAAACCACTGGTGCCCTCAGTAAAACAGCTGACAGCAGAGGCGTTAGGTTGGGTGAAAGAAGTCAGGCCCAGGAGAACAAGCTGTGGCGTCCTATCTATGTGAAATCCAACAACAGGCAAAACCGATCTATGGTGACAACAATCAGAACCGTGCCTGCCTCTGGCTGGGAAGCAGCCCGAGAGAACTTCCCCGGGTGAGGAAAATGTTTTGTATAGCTCAACTGCATTGGAGACACAGGCATGTGCATTTGTCAAAATGCATTATTCTTGTAATCTGTGCATTCTACTGTATGTGGATCGTACATCTATAAAAGACGTTAATAAAAAAGGTGGTGTTAAGTCACGATCTTAGAAAGCCCAGGGCGAATAGGAACCGCTCTGGAGCCCTCCCTACCCTCCTGTCTCTTTGTGCTGTTCTCCAGGGGGACCTGGCTCCCCCCATCATGCAGGGAAGCCTTCCCCATCTGACTCACAGCCTCCGAGTGACAGAGTTATTATGTTCATTTTCTCACTGTCTGTGTTCGGCAGAAGGATGGCTCCCCACAAAGATACCCACATCCTAATCCCCTGACCTGTGGACATGTTACCTCGACACAAAAGGAGATCAAGGCTGCCAATCAGTTGATCTGTCCTGGATGAGCCAGGTGGGGCTGTCTAACCGCACAGTGGAAGAGGAGGAGGAAGAAGGGACAGGCAGAGAGACACACGACAGAAGGACGCTACCCACAACCACTGACTTGGGAGACAGAAGAAGAGGCCACGTACCAAGGACCGCTATAGCCCTAGGAAGCTGGAACACACAGAAAAATGGATTCTCCCTTAGAGATTCCAGAAAGGAACACAGGCCTGTGGACACCCAACATCAGCCACAGTGACAGCCACACCTGCATCGCCCAGGTGGAGAATCTGCTTTATTGCAGATGCTGCCCTGCAGAGCACAGCACGGGCAGGAGCAAGAACACCCTTCTAGGAATCTCTGCTCCACCACGATGACTTCTTCCCACAACAACCATGAGCCATCGCCCCTCTGGAAGCTCCTTCCACAGGATGTGCCCCAGCCTGGCAGGCTCCACCTCATCCACCTGCCCTGTGCGGACACAGAATCAGTGGGGCCATGGGGCAACGCTGGCAGGTGGGCAGGAAGAGCCCACGACAGAGAGGAGGTGGCAGGCTGCTCCAAGTGGCCCTGCCTTTTCCTGCCTGCTCTCCGGGGAGCTGCTCTTCTCCAGGGGATGGAGACAGCAGGAAGACCCAAAGGCTTCCAGATCCAAGCGTGGCAGGGCCAGCAACGCCACGAAAGAGTGGAGGGAGGGGCGGTCCAGCGTAGCTCTGAAATAGTGCTGGGGGGGGGGAGGTGCAGGGCCAGCTCAGGAAGAGGAGGGCCGGCTTTCCCTCCAGGTCAGGAGGGCCACAGGACAGCTCGTCAGGCGACCAGGGAAGGAGGGCTGAGCTCACAGGCTTTGCCCTTCACAGAGAAGAGGGGCTGGGCAGGCCACTTGCAAGAGAGGGCAGGTGGGCACTGGCAGGGCCAGGAGGTCCAGCCTGCATGGGGGGCTCAGTGTTCTCAGCATCACATCCAGATAAATATGTTCACACTCCTTGCCGACCACCCACCCACCCAGGCAGAGCACGTCCCAGCTTCCCTTGCAAGGTTGAGCTTGGGACATGTCCTACCTCCGTACCCCTACAGTACTGTCTGCAGTCTGAGCCTGGGCAGGGAGCAGGCGAGGAGCTACACAAGTAACCCCCCAACCCCCCAATTCAAGTCAAGAGCTCAGATAGAAAACCTGTCGAGCCCTGTGACAAAGACCACAAAGCCAGCCAGGTCCACGGAAACCCAGTGGACAGGGAGACAGCGCAGAGCAGATGATCATGGGCAGGAGGCTACCTGGTGAGCACCTAGACTGAGAACCTCAAAAACAGGGCAAAAGACACATCTGAGCAGAGCTCAGAGGCCACAGGGTCTACCCAAGGACACACGGCAAGCTCAGTGACCACAGTGTGTATGTGGCTGCTTCCGACACGTGCTCGGCGAGCCTAGGATTCTACAAAATGCCAGAAACCGCTCACACACACGTGCACCGATTTCTTCTCATAAGACAGGGCTTCGCTTTTCCCCAACTCTCACATGCATATTTTTTCCCTCGGTAACCGCTTTACATAAGTGGTCTCCTCTTAACATTTTAATCAATGCAATCTTTTGGCAATCAATTTAAAAGTGATTTTCAGCAAGCGCTATATCTGGAAGTTCTCAGAGAGATGCTGGGACGACTTCCCATCGCTGAACACCGAACTCTTTCGAGCAGTTTTCACGGGGGCGTTCAAGGTGCGGCTCCTGGGGAGGCATGGGAGGTTCTCGCCTGCAAATGGGGAGCTGCCTGTTTTACGACATTGCTACACGAGATCGGAAAAAAAATTCAACCACCCGTCCCCCAAAGTCTCTCCCTGACGGCTAGAACACACGGGCCAAGTTTTCTGGGACGTGCGCAGAGCAGCCTTTGCACTAAAGCTTCCACACCACCTTGTAAGGCGTTTCTGGCTGGGACGGAGCCCAGGGGAGTTGAATCTGCCTCCAAAGATCTAGAGCAACCCTGGGTCTGCGTGCAACACAGCCCTCCTCCACGGCACGGCGGCCGTGACCTGCCACACGCACTGGCGTCGCGGACGGCACCGGCGCAAGTGGGGGTGGGCCGGCTACGCGGCGCCCGCCTTACCTGCCTGGCCGTCCCGGGGCCTGCACTGGACTTCCTCCACGCACTCGGCCGGGAACCACCCGGTGTGGCCGCGGGCGCTGCCTTCCCAGAAGCCGCCTTCGCCGATGCTCAGCACTAGAGCGACAGAGAGGGAGAGGAGTTAGTGGGGGGCCGGGGGGGGGGCGGGCGAGCAGCGCAAGGGTGGCCGGGCAGAGGCGGGAGTGCCATCGTCTCCCCGGCCAAGCCCCGCCCTCCGACCGCGCCTCCTTCAGCCGAGGAGGAGAAGGAAGAGGAGGGGCCCTGGCAGAGCGTCCCCTCCAGCCCACAGGTGTCCCCTGCCCGTCAGGTGACAGGAAGAGAACGACGAGCACTGACGTCCTCGTGGCCTCGCACATCCCACACCTTGTGCCAGAGCACCGAGGTCCTCGGCCGCCGTGTGGCATCTCTTGGCGTCCCACGTGGGACAGGACGGGGGTGACTGGATGTCCCCACCACCAGTGACTCTGGATATAAACGTGGGGGCCACCTCAAAGGGGAGAGGAGACGACGAGGTCACACCTGCCCCGCTAGCCTGGGGAGGGCCGGAGGCAGAAGAGCCACGGAGAAAAGCCACCTGTCCCGCTCCGTCTGGGCCTTGGAACCCAGCCTGAAGAACGAGATCCCTGCAAAAGGCAGAAAAGCAGCCGCGTGATACTGTCTTGACTCCAAACGGAAAGGGCTGATTGACAGGCTCGTTTGGAAGTCCTGGCCCACCGGCGGGCCGTGCCGGCTTCATAGTTACGTGGTCGCTGGCAAGGACGGGGGATTTCTTTCCAATTTGTGGTTGAAACAAACCAATCTGCTTAGACAGCAGAGATGGCTGTGTCCTAGCAACCTGTCTTGGAGGACCCTCGTGCACAGCTGGGCAGGTGCGGCCACCCCAGCCTGCAGGGTGGGGGGCTGCGAGACCAGGAGAACCACCCCCCCAGCACGGCGCCACCGTGGTAACGTCAGCTGGAAGCACAACGCATATCTGCTCTCACGCTCAGCTGCTGAGCAAGGGTGGGAAACCCAAGCCCAAAGACACCAGGGGTGGGGGAGTGTCACCAGGACCCTTCACAATGCCCCCTCGCCCCACTGTGATAAACACTTTGGCCCTAATGGCAGAGCTTGTGGTGGCAATGCAGGAAAAAGGGGGTCTTTCTATGTTGGGACTCTGGTGCTGGGTACCCCCCCTGCGCCCCTGGCCCCCCCAGATGTGCGATGGAGAATCAGTGTAATCTCTCCAAGCTCCACGTTCCTCTAAATTACTCTAGATCTGCGGGCACCTCCGCGCAAAGAGGGATCAGGGCACCGAAAGTGTTTTCCTCTAGCCTCGTTTTAACCTCAGAGGCCAGATAAAGAACCACTCAGCCCACAATTTTTGAAAGTTAATGGAACTGAAAATCCCGGCTTTGTAAGTTCTTGCCTAATAATCCAAAGAAATGACCTTACTGAAATAGACAAGCAGCATCCCAGGTGACCAGGATAATCGTAACCGCCTGAAGCAATTTCCTCCCCAAATCACTGCTGCACCCTGAGGCTCCACTCGGCCTGGCTGCGAACAGCACGAGATCCCAGCAGAGTCCCGAGTCTGAGAGGGTCATCAGAGCACAGCCCGGGGGTCACGATGGGGGGTCGGGGACCCACCCCTGGGCTGTGTGAGCTGGTACCCACGTACAGACGCGCCCTCCTATTGCCCAGGCTGCAGGCCAGGTCGTTCTGCTGTTTTACAAGGGCGGGGAGAAGGGACCGAGCAGGTAGAGATTGGAATCTTCTTCGGTGGAAGCTCTGCTACACCTTATCTATGTGACAGTTGGGACAGCTTCTTAATCGCTCTGTGCCTCGGTTTCCTCATTTGTCAGATGTTAGCTCACAGCGTTGCTATGTGTAGAACAGGCACGTTAGCCAGAATGGGAAGAGGCCTGCATCACCCCTGCTGGCTTCCTCCCAACTCCCTCCCCGGGAGAACAATGCACTCTAGCTCCATGTTTAACCTCTACCCAGCACACGCAGGCATGTTCCTGCCGTCAGGAGACCAACAGCAGACGTGAAAGGCTGCTTACGGTGGTGTGAGAGGGCGAGAGATTCACGCAGCAGAGCAGAGGGGACGCGCTGAAAGGAATTGTTACCCGGCACGGGGAGCCCTTCCCGTCGGGCTGGTTTCGGGGACACGGGGGAAGAGAAACCAGGATCTGTGCTGAGACTGGATGCAGGGCCGGGGGTGTGGAGGCCAGGGGCCACTCCTGGGCGTCTGGCTGTGCAAATGGCAGCTGGTGTCCTCTTTGGAGATAGGGAGGAAGAAAGTGGGGGTGGGGAGAGGACATGAAGGCAGGACTCTGGGGTCCCCTTCTGAGCATCCTGTGCCTCCAGCAGGTGGCATTTCACAGGCTCATCTGCTCCTAAGTAGCCACGAGTGAGTCCTGCACACACGTGTGCTGGGCCCTGGGGTGCACATCTGGGCTCCCACACTCTCGTTTTTGCCTGCAGGGCAGGTTTCAAATGCTTCCCTGATGGGAACACCTGTGTCCAGGTAGGAAGGGCTGCTCCTTACACGGTGAAGACGGAGCTAGGTGTGGCTCCTATTGAAAAGTGAATGCTTGGCACCTGTGCACGGAGACGTGCAGGATAAGAGGCATCCTCTCCATGGAGTGGAACAAGGAAGAGAGCTCCAGACCGGGAGGTGAGAGACTTGGGTCCACTGCCAGGATGCTGAGGGACCTGGGGCGGGGGAGCCCGCTCTCTCTGTGGCCTCCCCTTCTCCTTGGGCAGCACAAGAGAGCCAGGCCAGGTGGACTCTAGAATTCCACCTCCCCCACCGTAACCCCCTCGGGCTTCAGATGGACCAGAGAGGGCTCTGTCCCGGCCCCCAGACGTGCAGGGGAGCAAGGAACGCAGGACTGGCTCTACCGCAAAGAAGCAGACGAGGATTGTCCCGGCCGAGCCCGGGGGGCAGAGGCAGGCTGAGAAGCAAGGCGGGGGCAGGGCAATGACTAAAATGGGTCTCAAGGGGCTGAGGAAGCTCCAGGGAAAGAGGCAGGTGCTCTGAAGGGCAGGACAGAGAATGGGGTGAAAGCACCATGCCCAAAGCATTGCCACTGGGGGGAGGGGCATGTACAGCATGGTCTGGGGCCCCCAGGAACCCTGTAGGAAGTGAGGACCGTCCCCGCCGCTGTGTCCATTCTGGCACAGACGATGCCACTCCCTGACAAAGACACACGAGCTCTCTCGCAAACTGGAAATCGACGCTAACCCCCTGCACTGGATTAGCCGGGGCAGAGGCCACTGCCCGGCACCCTGCTGTGCTCCGCCTCCTGCCCCCACAACACGAGTGAGACCCGGTGTTGGCCACAAGGGGTCCACGCCAGCCCACCCTGCCTGGCCACGGAAACCAGCCAGGCCCCTGAGGAGCCGGGAGGACCCGACACCCAGCCTTTCCCCTGCCCTGCACCACACTTCCTTGTTTGGAACGCAGCCCTGGGCTGTCTTCAATTTCAAGTCACGCAGGGCTTTCCATGTGTCTGTGGTCTTCAGTTTAAACGTGGCCAGGATTTACATTAGCCAGGGCTCGGTGGCCGGCGGGGGCGGACGCCTGCAGGAGCAGCCTGGGGAGGCTCCTGAACACCTGCTCTCGTTCTGTCCCCTCCTGCCAGGCTCGGCGACCCCAGAGGCGCCACCACACCCAAGTCCCAAGTACTGTGCGCATGCAGGTCTCCTCCGGGCATCAACTGTGCCGAGCCCTGGCACGGCAAACGCTCTCCAAACTGACCACGTCCTCTTGGGAATGGAAGATGGCATTGCCGGCCACCCCCCGGTGGCCCAGAGCCACCTTGCCCCACTGGCCCCCTGTATACCCAGACAACCCACCAGGGAGTTCTCCAGATGCCGACCCTGCTTCCGTGCCGCTCCTGCCCGGGTGATGAGGCAAGCCCCCTCTCTCCCCATCAACCTGCCCCTAAGTCCCCCCAAGGCCGGGCTCTCAACTGGAGATGTGCCCGGAGGGGAGGGAGCTTTCTGTGGCACACACAGCACCTGGTGTCCACGGCCGTGGGTCTGGGCCTGTGTGTCCTCAGCTCTCAGGGATAGCCTCACCTCAGGGAATGGTCCTCCAGCCCCCATGTTGCCCCCCCTCCCCAGACCAGGCTGGCAGGGTGGGGCACGCTCTGGGCTCTGTCCTGCCATCTTGTGCTCAACGTCCTGTCCCCCAGCCCTACTTGTTCTAGCACTTTCCACACTCTGCTTACATGTCACCTGGTTTGAGAAGCTCCTGGCATACCTTTGGGCTGGGTGAGGGGCTCTCCCTCGGGACCCAAGCCCCCTGGCATTTGCCGAGCTGTGTTGTGGGCTCATGTTTCTTGCCTACCAGCGTGGGGGCGCCCCGGCAGGCAGGGACAATAACGAGGCTTCCTCAGGCACCCACATGGCCTGGCACCGCAGGGGTTCACTGTGTGTCTGCTAAATTAACCCCTAGACGGGCGCCATCGCTGTGTTATGTGCTGCGCCAGAAGGCAGAGAGGGTATGGTGACTCCCAGGGAAGGGACATGCCGCGGCCCAGTCCCAAGCAATGGGAGACACGAGACAGCTGCTGGTCTGGGAAGAGAAGCAGGATGGAGGCATCAGCGTGAGAGGACGTGGGGCCAAAAGCCCACACTCCACAGCTCAGAACGTGCAGGTCATGTACACATCCACCCTCCGCCCCACCCATCCTTCCATCCCCCCACCCACTCATTTCATCCATCCATCTGTCCATTCATCCACCCACCCGCCCATCCCATTCATTCATTGATCCATTCACGGAACGCCTGTCCGTCCGTTCATCTGTCCCTTTCCAAGCCCTGTGCCACGTGCTGTGGAAACAAGAAAAGGACGCAGTCCTGGACTCCGAGGGGTCCACGATATGTCACTGTCAGGAACATGGCAAAATCACCTAGGGAGTTTGTAATGTTCAGATTCCCAGCCCTGTCCTTGGAAGTTCCGACTCTGCGGCTCTCGGGGTGGGCGGGCGGGAGGGCTGCGTGTTTACTGAGTTCCCGGCATGGCCCAGACACGGGAGCTGGGGTAGCACAGGCTGAGACGGCGCTCAGGAGCTCGGCCCTGGCTCCTGCGCAAGAACTACCAGGGCTGGAGGGAAGGACGTGCCAGGCACAGGGAGGGACAAAGAAGAGCCCTAGGAGTCACAAGGAAGGAGGGCCACTGGGGGAACGGGAGTAGGCCCTCCCTGCTCTTGGACACCCTTGTGTTAGGAGGAGAAGGCTGGGGGCATGCTTTCCCCCAGGTGCCCGGCATCGACCGTCCTCTGGGACATTAACCTCTGCCCCTGTGGAGCCGAGTGGAAAAGAGGCAAACAAAGTGAGACCAGTGTTGGAGCAAGGAACTGCTGTGTTACCGGCAGGACCCCAGGGCCACCTGGGCCTGTCACAGCCGCCCTGCCCGCCTGCCGCCCAGGACCCAGCTTCCCCTGCAAGGAGCGAGTGCAGTTCTCTGGAAGCCCTGCCACAGCCCCTGCAGTCAGGAAGCTGGGTCTGCTGTACCCCTGCGGTGGCTCCTCTGAATTCAAGGGGACACATGCCTGCAAGGGGACCGTGGCCCCCCAGGCAGAGCATCACCTCGACCTGCTTGTCACCAAGCATTGCCAGGCAGGCAGCAAGGATGGCAGGGCCACCACGGAGACAAGGTGCTGACAGCTTGGCAGGAAGGAAGCGCAGGCTCCCTGCCGACAGCACAAAGGAGCCCCGTGCCAAGTGTGTGCAAATGGCCTGCGCGGCCCACGCAGCTCTCTGCTGAGAACAGCAGTCCTCTGAGATCCCCCTCTGCCGCGTGAGTTCTGGAGCTGAGCTCCATCATCTCCGCTCTCTTCGGAGACAGGCCCGGCGCCCTGCACGCCCCACACCCCCACACGCCTCCAACGAGGAGTGGCCTCCAGTCTGGGACTGGAGTTTGGGGAGGGGGTTGCTGGGCCCGAATGTGCTGGTGTAGAGGAAGCAGCCAGGCCCAAGGAGAGGCCACGCAGGCCCAGACCCTGGCCATGGCCAGGAGGAGTCACAAGACCGTGCTTCTTTCCTTGTTTGGGGTCATTCTGTGGGAGCTCAGGGAGCTGGGATGCTCCGGGGCCCCCAAAACTGCTGGGAAAAAGGCGTGGGGTGCAGATTCGTGTGCACCGTCTCCCATGGGGGTCTCGCCCACCCTGGGCCCTCTGAGTCCTGGGTCTCCATCTCCGCCCGGCCCCGCCCTCCCCGTGGCCCGAGGACACACCTGGCACCAGCAGCTCAGTCACACCAGTCTCCTCCCTTATCCACTCCTGTCACCATCTCCGGTTTATAGAGAAGGACACAAAGCCCCAGAGAGAGTGACTGGCCCTGGTCACCAGGGGGTCTTACAGGCTCCTGCCAGAAGACTTGGCTCTGATCAGGAGACCCACATGGGCCTGGGGCGTCCGCGGCAGGGGGATCGTTATGGGATGAAGGCCCGGGGCCATGGGCCAGGGGCTCAGCCGATTTCGGAGCCTGGGCTGGGTGGGGAGAACCGGGTGATGTTTGGGGGTCACTTGGTGGAGGGGGCTGCATGGTGGCGGTCAGAGAAGGTTGTAGCCTGTGCTGAGTCTTCACACGACCCCCACCTCGCTGGCCTCCCGAGCAGAGACGCTGACTCAGGGGGCTGCCTGACCGGGAAGAGCTGCGGTTATTTTCGGCATAGCTACCCAGTGCTAATTAGGCAATAGCTAATTAGCAGCGCTGGGGACCTGCCCCTTCCCCAGGTCTCTCAGAGCAGTGTCTGCTCCCGCCCCAGTGATGGCTGAGCTTGAGTTCCGCCTACAAGGAGGGTGCTGAGAGGCACGGGCTAGAGGACAGACACAGGCCCACTGGGGGTAGTGCAGGAAGGTCCCTGAGCCTGGGCTCCCCCAGCCCCCGCTGCCCCCATGCCCTGGCCTGGCCCTGCCAGCTCCACCCCCAGACTGGGAAGAGCTCACAGAAGCGGTGTGGCCAGGAGTAACACCAGCTCAGCCTGACGTGGGCCTTCCCGCTACACCCCCTGGATGCCCTCCTGCAACCCACGGGACCGTGGGAAGCAAGGGAAAAGCACAGCAGAGGTGACAGGCACTGGGGAGGCAGTCCCGACGCAGCCTGCGGAGCGGACGGAGCTGTAAAAACAGGCTCCGGTCCAGGGAAAGCCGTGCACTTGGCAACGGCATTTTAAACACCATTAGTGAATGAGGCGCCTCGCTGGCCACCCGCCAACCACATCTAAAACAGCAGTGACCTGGACACCACTGGCCAGTCACCCCACCGTCAGTGTCACCGGACATGATTAACGTGCAGGGGAAAGGAATCTACTCTGGGATTTTATTGTTAAAATTCAAAATGGTAGGTCATGTGAAGTTTTACACTTATAATTTCAAAACCAACAAAAACACCATGTTAAACCATATTGGGGCAATTCAGGCACTTTCGCGTATGGCTGCGACGGACAAAGACCGAAATGGTCACCACCACCGAAAAGAGCTCTAAACCCGAACGTGATGCAAAGAGCAGCCACCTGAAGGGGCTGGAATCGAACAGAAGCAGCCGGACTCTGGTGGGGACGCAGCGGTGCCCGGAGCAGAGGGGAGGGAGCTACACGAGAAAGTCCCTTCTCCACGGCCTTTAACCTGGCTGAACAGTCCACACGGCAGGGCCAGCGCTGGACGGGCACACGGGAAAACCCTGCAGCGCGAACAGCCTGGAGAGGTGGGAAGGTGGAGCCAGGAAGCCACGCACTCTGAAGATCGTGGGGAAGTCCCTGCAGGGACAGAGGCGGAGAGGGGGCTGCAAACTCACACCCCTCTCCCGCCTCCCCGACAGACCCCTGAACGGCGCATGCACAGAACGGGCTCGACGCGGTTCGGCTAAACCCATGGGACCTGATCGGGCGTATACAGCGGTCACCTGAGCAACCTGCAGCCAGGACAGGAAGAATCTCATGGAGGAAGAACATCTGAAGCTGGAATCTCTACTACGCAACGTGCTGATGTGCGGAACACAACAAAAATCACCAGACGCGAGAGGACCCGAGAGAAGGAAATGTGTTCTCGAGAGAAGAGAATCAAATGAGCCTGGACCCAAGACGAACCTGACGTTGGGACCGACACACAGGGACTTCAGAGTGAGGCTTGCGCCACCCTACGACGTTGTCAAACACGTGCTTTCGGTGAGCAAAACATCTCAACAGGAGTAGGGGGTCTTGGCAAATAAAAAGAAACAATAACATAATACAGACGGGAACTCTAGCAAACATAAAATTTCTGAGTTATGAAACTCACTCACTAGGCCTGCCCCGACACCTCATGGATGGATTTAATAGCTGAAGGGACATTTCAAAGGAAGGAGGAAGTGAACTAAAACACAGATCGATAAAAAAGATCTAATGTGAGGAAAAATTGAGAAAAAAGTAAATAGGGCTCCAGGGGCTTGTTTGATGCCATCAAATGATCGCATATGTGCGGCTGGAATGTCGCAAGTCGAGAGAGAGAACGGGCTCTCCCTTCCCCAGACTACTGCGGTAGTCCTGGTAAAGTCGGCCCGATTAGCGCCTGGAACAGGGAGGGGAACTGAGTCGACTACCACACTGGCAACTCGGCGGGGAAGTCAGGACTTGAGCCTGCTCTATGGACCCCAAAGGCGCACACTTTCCATCCCGTGCCAAGCATCTCCTGGAAGGCCGTCCTCCAATGGCGCAGCCCAAGCATGCTGGGCACACCGTGCTTTTCCTGTTCCGCCCAGCAAGCCCCAACCATCCTGGGAGGCCCCTGCAGCCCACCGCTGCTCTTCTCTGGTTCCCTCATGGGGAGCTTCAGCTGAGGCCCGAGACCCCCCACCACCACCACCCTCTGACCCGCACTCACCACCACGGCGTCCACCTCCTGAGATGCCTCACATACCTCGTCTCCCCGGGAAAGAAACCATCGCTGGCTCCCTTGGGAACGAAGTCTACCTCCTTGGCCTGGCATTTACGGCAGCCTCAGGAGGCTCTTTAACCACAGTTCCCAGGGGCCTGCTCTGGGAATCTCTTCTCCCAAGCTGGTAGACGTCCTTCCTTTGAATGCTGCAGGCCTCCAGGCCTTGGCGCATGCTGCACTGTCTATCGGGGTACCCCCAACGACCTATGCTAGGCCTGCCCCGACCCAGTGCCTCCTGGCTCTAGGGGGTTTCTGGATGGAGAGGAGCTATGCCCGTCATTGCCCCCATCCGGCCCTTCCCTGCACTTCCCGCAGCGGAATCTCACTCCAGATGTGCACCCAGCTTCCTGACCGCAGGGGCTGTGGCAGGGCTTCTGACAGACCCAGCACTGGGGACAGGTCACTCTGTCCCCCACTCCTGCCCTCCCAGGGCTCTTATTTCCCACGGGGGCCCTGCAGAGGACGCCTTGGATGGCCCCCCCAGCAGGCCAGCTACGGGGGAGGGGGGTCAGAAAAGCCTTAGGGTCCCTGGCCTGCCCCAGAAGCAGAGGATGACCAGCAGACACTGACCTTTGACCCTGTCGCCGCGGTGAAGGGGGATCTCGCCATCGACTTGGGGCTGGTATGGCTTGACGACGACGAACAGCCTCCCGGGCACGGCGCTGTAGAGTTTCCTCTTGGGCCCCGGGTACTCAAAGGCCGAGAGCGGGTCCTTGTTGGCACCAGGGGCGAAGGGCGACCTGGGTCGGGCAGAGGGCAGAGAGAGGAGGTCAGAGGCCACGCTCTGGGAGCTGCACCAGTGGGCTCAGCAAACGTGGCCGCGCCGCCAGCAGCCAAGCCGTGACTGGAGACGCCAGGCGGGGACGGGGACGTGAACAAGCCGGGGGCTGAGTCTGTGGTCAAAAGACTTAAGTGGATCCCGCAATCCCACTTCCGGGTGTATCCACGGAAGAACAGGAGCCTCAAAGAGACGCCTGTGCACCTGAGCTCACAGCAGCGCGTCCCCGACAGCCGAGGGCAGGAGTGACCCAAGTGCCATCGACGGGTGAATGAACAGACAAAGAGCCGTCTCCCCAGACGGCGGGAAGGAAGGACTCAGCCTTCAAAAGGAAGCAGATGCCCGCATGTGCTACCACACAGACAGACACGGACGGCAGTCACATTTGTGGACAGAGAAAGTAGAAGGGTGGCTGCCAGGGGACAGGGGAGAGGACGGGGAGTAAGTGTCTAATGGGGACAGAGTTTCGGTTTGGAAGGCGAAAAAGTTCTGGAGACGATTGGTGGTGCTGTCTGCACGGCGGTGTGCATGTGGTGATCACCACTGGACCACACGCTTACAAATCGTTCAGGTAGCAGATTCTGTGTTATGTGTATTTAACTGCAACTGAGGAAGAAAGACACAGGCAGAGGAGCCGTCAAGGCGAGCCCTGGCTACCTCCCGCTTGTCCCAGAAGACGTTTTGTCCGCCTCACCGTGAGCACATATCCCGTCGGCGAGGAGACACCAGAACCTTCTGTCAAGCGGGTCGGGATCGTGGTGCACCACTCACTCCTAGACCCACTGGTGACCCACGCGAGAGGAACTTATATCCGCTCTTGCTTTGTGCTGTCGGTTTGGCAAAGGGCCTGCATCTCTAGGCCGACTCCTGCACCTGAACGCATACCTGGGCTCCCAGAACACCTTACCTGAGCCCACGACACGGCGCTCGACACAAAGGCTTTCACAGATAAACCTGCAAAGGGCTTTTCCTAACAACACGGCTGGACGGAGGCGAGGGCTGACTTCCCAGGACAGGGAGAGAGGGCACACCCACCACCGCCCTGGGCCAGCGAGACCCAGGGGGCATCACCTCGCTGCTTGTCTCAGGAAACACAGCCTCACGGAGGAAGCTGCACAGGGATTGCAGGGCAACGTTCTAGAGTGTTCTGCTCGGAAAGAAAAGAAAAGCGTTCACCTGTGGCTGATGTCTTCTAAGAGGGCATCCAGCCTCGGGGACGTGAGTGGAAGATTAATATCATCTGGCATGTGATGGAAGGTTCCAGAATTGGAAGCACATCTGAGTCCAGGGAGAGGGTGGACACATGCCACGAATCTGTGCCCATGAGAGTGGGGTCTCCGACTGCATCTCCTCTCAAACCACGGGTGCTGTGGCCTCTGGGACCAGGGAGGCAGCCTCAATCTTTCCAGGAGGACAGGAGGCGGACACGGGCACCAGCGCACAACAAAACAGCCTTAGAGGGAAAATTCCAGAGGCTGATGAGACCGGGCACTTTCGGTATTTAACACGAGCCCCCACGTGCCCTTTGTACCATAAACGCGTCTGTGACTGGCAAATCCACAGAAGCGCACAGCGCCCTGCTCTGTCGTGCTTCTTGCTTTCCATTCGGCACCGTGACGGTGAGGTCTGCCACGGGACCTGCACGGATGTGTTTGAGGAGCCCGGTCTGTGGGTGAACTCGGCCGTGGCAGGCTCAGTTCCAGCCGACTGTCTACTGCTGGCAGGGGCAGCCTGGGACCGAACATGAGGTCTGTCCGCCTGACCCCACAATTCAGGACTGTCCTTGGCCTGTGTGGGGCACAGAGAAGGTAGGACACTGGGCTGCACCACCTGACCTCTTCTGGGACAGGTGGGAGGCTCGGACGCATACCTGGGCTCCCAGAACACTGGGCGGGGGGAGGCCAAGGGCAGCTGGGACTCACCTGTCCCCAGGGATGACATTCCCCCTCCCAGGGTTTTCTCCAATCTAGTCAAAGCCACAAACATGGAGGTCACAGACTCCTGGGAGCACAGGTGCCCTGTGTGAGCTGTCAGACAAGGTGGAACCCACAGGCAGGGCGTGGCCTCACCACACCCCTCCTTGCCTGACCCGCCACACATCGACCTGCACGGCCAGGAAAATCCCCCTTGATTGTCCCAAGAAGCTGCGGTTCCCATTTGATGATGGCGTTTATCCCTAAACACCCTCAGAGCTCCTGGAGTGGCAACTCCTGCAAGAGGCAGGTCGTGCGACCACCGCCTGTCCCCAGGTATGGCTCAGCGAGCCAGGTGCCTGCAGAGAGGAAGGATGCCAGGCCCTGCCTGCGCCATGAGAGGGTGCGGGAAATGCAAGGACAGCCCTGCCAGGTTCCCATGGCCGAGGCCCACCGAGGTGTCTGCACGCACTGGCATCTGCTCATTTATTCGATCACCTCGACGCGGGCTGGACCGGCCCAGGATGGAGCGCAGAGAAACGAGCACAGGGAGAGACGACGGCCTCCTCTGGCCCTGAGTGTCCCGGGCTGTCTGCCGTCTGGCTCCTAGGCCAGGGCGGAGGTGAGTCCTAGCAACCAAGGGGACTTGGTTCCCCTGCAGTAGCACACGTGTCCCCAGGGGGCACCCGACTATTCCACCTGGAGCCTAGGGGTCAGGAGGGGCGGTGGCTCCGGGAGAGCACAGCACCCCAGGGTCAGCATTCCTCCTCTCCCCAGACCCCCACAGACAGAGCACCTGGCCCAGCCCTAACGCACCTGCCCACACCTGCCTCAGGTGTCACGTGCAAGAGGCAGAAAGGCCGGCAGCCATGTCACAGCTCTGTGGACAGTCTGACCACCCAGGGGAATCTGTGTGACCTTGAGTGAGTCACTTTATTTCTCTGAACCTTGATTTCTTCATCTGTAGAATGGGTGGTGGAGGGCAGGGGCTGCTGGGGACTAACGAGGGTGCGGAGGGCTCAGCTCTGAAGGCGGCTGCTGTCTCTGTCTGCCAGGCTGAAACACAGGACCGTGCGGACACTGTCAGAACGGTCACAGGTGGGCCCCGATGCCCCTGGGCTGCACGGAGCCCCGGATAGCAAGCAGACCACCAGCCCAGCCAAGCCCTACGAGTGCTGAAGCACCAGGAGAGTGGTTGACCCCAGGGGGGTCGGGGGAGGCACAGTCCAGAGGGAAGAGCAGCAGGGACCCTGCTGATGGTGGCCGGGCAGGGCCGAGGGTGGGCCGTATCACAGGGGTTGCAGGGGCCGCTCTCAACTCCTGTTTGGCTGATGTAGCAGCTGCTTAAGCCAGGAGCTTGGAAACAAACGGGGAGCCCATCTTCTTAGAGGACCCCCACTCCAACACGGCTTCACACGCAACCCCAGGCCCCACTGCCCATCTTCAACAACAGCCTGATGGGGAGCTGAGCCCACCCAAGCTGAGAAGTCATCCTTATCATCAGAGTCAGAAACCCACCCACTCACCTACCTACTCATCCACTTGCCTACCCACCCATCCACCCATCCACTCACCTACCCACCCATCCACGCATCTACTCACCCATCCACTTGCCCACTCATCCATCCATTCATCCATCCTCTCACCTACCCACCCACCCAGTCTCCTATCCATCCATCCATCCATCCAGCTACCCATCCACTCATCTACCCACCCATCCATTTGCCTACTCATCCACCCATTCATCCATCCTCTCACTTACCCACCCACTCGGTCTCCTACCCATTCATCCATCCATCTACCCATCCACTCACCTACCCACCCATCCACTCATCTACTCACCCATCCATTTGCCTACTCATCTATCCATTCATCCATCCTCTCACTTACCCACACAGCTGATCTCCTACCCATTCATCCATCCATCTATCCATCCATCCAGCTACCCATCCACTCACCTACCCACCTATCCACACACCTACCTATACATTCACCTATTGCTCACCTACCCACTCATCTATGCACCCATCCACTTGCCTACTCATCCATCCATTCATCCATCTATTCACCTACCCACCCACCCAGTCTCCTACCCATCCATTCATCCATCCATTCATCTACCCACCCATCCACTCACCTACCACCCACCCACTTGCCTACTCATCCATCCATTCATCCATCCTCTCACCTACCTACCCACCCAGTCTCTTACCCATCCATCCATCCATCCATCCATCCATCTATCCATCCATCTGTCCACCCATCCGTCCACCCATCCACTCACCTACCCACCTCATCCACTCATCAACTCACCCATCCATTTGCCTACTCATCCATCCATTAATCCATCCTCTCACTTACCCACCCTCTCACCCAGTCTCCTACCCATTCATCCATCCATCCATCCATCCTGCTACCCATCCACTCACCTGCCCACCTATCCACTCACCTACCTATCCATTCACCTATTGTTCACCTACCCACTCATCTACCCACCCATCCACTTGCCTACTCATCCATCCATTCACCTGCCCACCCACCCAGTCTCCTACCCATCCATTCATCCATCCATTCATCTACCCCCCATCCGCTCACCTACCCACCCACCCACCCACCTGCCTACTCATCCATCTGTTCATCTACTCACCCATCTACCCACCTACCCACACACCTACCCTTCCATCCACCCACCATCTATCCACCACACACCAGCCCATCCTCCCAAGCACCCACCTTATCATTTATCTGAACATTATCTGTCACTCATCCGCCCAAAGTTCAAAGGGGCCCTGCCTGAAGCCCAGCTGGCCACTTACTATCAGTCACTGGACAGGTCAGCTACCCTCTCAAAGCCTCACTTCCCCACTGGATGTGGGGTGACCGTGAGAGCCCACTCTGCACAGGTGTCATGTGAACGTGAGCTCTGCCCCCCACTCTGCTGCAGCTGGGACATGGGAGACAAAATGCCCACCTTGCCCAGCTGGCTTAACTGGTACTGGAGTGTGTGTGTCACGGGACAGGGATGTCAAAGGGTTCCAGTCTGGACACCACTCCAACGCGAAGCTCCGTGCCGTCATCCTCTTTGCAGTCAGCCCCCTGGCCCACCATCTGAGGGCCCGGGAGGCCCTTGTCTAACCGGAAGGACGTACACTCTGTAGACCAGAGCACGGCTGTGGTCCTGGGCACTGGCACTGACGTGCAGTCCCATAAATGCTCGCGCACTTTCTTACTCACTGTTAACTTGAACCCCACAAAGTCCCCCGAGGCAGCAGTAGGAACCGTCACCGCCACGTTACAGGTGGGCACAGCGGCTCCACTACGGTGCCTGGGCATGACAGTGACGAGCTGGCACTCACGTCCCGGCTCCTGACTCCCAGCCCAGGGCTCCTTGCCCCATCTGGGGCCAGAGCAAGGTGACCAAGACCTCGCCTGCGTGGAGGCGCCTCATCCCTGCGGTAACTCAGAATGACGCCCTCCTGCAGGCGAGGCGGCAGGGGCCGTGCCCACGCCCCACAGGGAGGACGAGTCTGAAGTCCACCCCCACCCCCCGCCAGCTGCCCACGTCTTCCCTGTGTTCCGGCTACGAGCAGCCAGATGGAATTCCAACCAACTTTTAGTGCGAGGGCCAAATCGCTCAATTCTCCACATCACTAAAGTGGTATGTGGGTGACTTGGATGGTGACTTGAGCCATTTCCCAGCCATCACGGGCGAGAGGGACTGGCCTACACACTGAACTTTCTCTCCATTCATTCGTTTGTTCTCCGGGGGCCAAGTGGGTGGGCCGTGAGCCGGGCACCATGGGGGTCTCCAGACCGAGAATGCAAGACGCCTCGCGGAGCCCACAGTCGACGGCACCGTGGGGTGCACTGCTACGTGTCTGCTGGCCAGGCACGGAGAAGCTCAGCAGGGACGTTCGGGGCAGAGTCGATGCCACGCAGACCAGCGATGCAACTGGGTGGGCACCGGATGGCCCCAGCTGCCGCCTCAGGGCTAGACCAGGACAGATAGATGCACGAGTGGGAGCCCGTGCACAGGCCCCCGTGGCCACCCCTGGGGAGACAGAGGGGCAGGCTGATGCGTGGAGTCACGGGAGAATTAGAGATGTCAAGGGGCTGGATCACCCAGACCTGGGGACCTGCTGAAGACGGGCGCACGCAGAGGATGAGCGGAAGGAGGTGAGAGCTGCTGGCCTGGGGCCTGGTGGTGGCCCCGAGCTCTGAGTGTCAGGTTGGCCACACTACACCTTACTGGCCGGGCTGACGGTCGCGTTTTACATGTGAAGGCTCAGACCACCGTCCTGCCTGCACCACCAATGTCGGCTCCCTCTCCGGCTTCCCGGGACTGTGCAGAGGACTCGCAAAGTCAGCCTGCACACGCATCCTTTACGGCTCGCCCTGCCTCTGTTGTCCTGGTGACGGCATCCCTCAGGAGGCACCTGGGGGACTTGGGACCATGAGGAATGTCCCATCTCGCTGGCTGCAGCTACTCCTGTGGGGAGGGGTGTGGGGCGCTGGCTGGGACGATCGCAGGGCAGCCTTTAGCGGCTTCATAGAAGATGGTCAGATCCACCTGCCTGAGCAAGGGACCAGACCAGCCAGCGCTGGAAGGGGAATGACATGTGCCCTGAGCTAGCACATGGTGCCCTGAAGTCTAGAAGGCCCTGCCGTCCCCATGAGACCCTCCTCGTCGATGTGAGCACCTGTCTCCTGGCTGCCGTCCACTCGGGGAGGGAGGATCCCCAAGGCTGATGTCACTTTCCCCAGGAGAGGGGGCTGGGCGCCGGCCCGAAACTGCTGCAATCACCCCAATACCAAGGCCGTCCGCCCATTCCATCTACCTGGACCCGCCAACACCAGCTGTGCCTCAGCTTCCCATGGTGGGGTTCAGGGAAACAAAAGCAATTTGGGTAAAAGACAGACTTTCCAGAGGCCCCACTGGGCTATGCCAGACGTGTCTGGACCCTCCAGCTCAGCCCCCACCTGTGCAAGGTGAGGGCTGCCGGCCCGTCCCCATGTGAATGGGCAGGTGAGACGGACCAGGCCAGAAGGGCGGCAGCGTCTAGCCCGACAGCCAGCGGGCGGCAAGGCAGGAGGCTCTCCTCTCTGCCCAGCTAAACCCACCCAGGAACCGTCCCTCTGATGGCGGGACGGCCAGACGCTCCCTCCTGGCGGGTGAGGCTGGGGCAGCCCCCAGGACTGGCTGCACGTCCTGAAACACGTCAAGAGCCGTTCTGAACTTGGGCGGGGCCCATCGCCACCTGGCAGCTGGCAGGGACCGCTGGTTGTGGGTGACAGGGTGGCGGACTCCCGCGTCCCAGGAAAGTTCTCAGAAACGTGGCCCAGCCATGCCAGTGGGCGCCACCAGAGGGCGCCACGCCCAGCCCGGGGAGCAGGGGCCACCAGGAGAGGATCCGGACCAGGCAGGGAGAAGGACAAAACTGTAAAAATCAAACAGGAAGAAAGAGACAGGCGGCGCAGGGATGGAAGAACAGTGGGAAAAGAAAAGGTGGGCAGGAGAGACCCCAGGGGAAGACGGGACCTCGGGCAGGTGTGTGGCGTCCTCTCTCCCCGGAGGGACAGCCCTGCCACAGGCTCCGGTTGCCCGGGAGGCCCAGGGAACCCCACCTTCCAGGGGCGCGCCTGTGCCCAGCCCACACAGCAGCCCCCCAAGACCCTTCGGAGCCCCTCCTGTGGGCACGTTGCTGGAACGCCAGCTCCCAGGACGGGCCAGGTGAGCTCCGTGGGGCCCACTCGGCCCCTTGTGGGGTGACCCACCCCTGCTCCGTGCTGGGGCGCTCCTCTCCGCGGGAGGTGGGCCCTGCCCAGACCTCCAGCCCGGCTGGGAGGAGCCTGGGGCCCTGGGCAGGCTGGGCGGCCTCGGCCCCATCACGGCTGCACCTGAGGGCCTGGCCTGAGGCTGGATCAGGCCTCGCTGCCTCGTCCACTGTGTTCCTGGCTGCATGTCTGGGCCTCAGGCGGGTGTTTAGGCCGACAGGCTCTGGCCGTGATGGGTGTGGAGCGGCCGGCCTTCCCCGTGGGCAGAGAATCCACGGAGGGGACACGGGGCCTGGGCCAGCGCCCACCTGCTCTGGACACTACGTTTCCCTCCCACCTGGCTGTCTCGGCTTCTGCCTCTTAGCCCAAGCCGGCATCCACCACCTGGACGGTGGCACCTGCTGCCTCCATTCCCTGCCTCGAGGTGGCCGGTTAGGGTCTTCCTGAATCATTGATGACAGTGATGGCATTCCTGAGAGTGGCAGACATGTGTGCAGAACCTATGACTGCTCCTATGACCAGATATGGATGTCAGCACGCGGCAGGTGCGAGATCCCACTTGACCCTCCTCACAGACCTAGGACGGAGGTATGTATCACTTGGTCCCGTTTTACACATGAGGAAACTGAGGCACAGAATGGTCAGGTGACTTGCCCAAAGCCACACGTCAGGTAGGCAGTGCTGGGTGCAGACCTAGAGGCTGATACAAGCTGGGGGATGGGCTGACGGGGCCGACCCCATGACAGGGCCCAGAGGAGGAGGAAGCGCAGAGGAGCCCCCAACCCCACCTCCCAGTCCTGACAACAACCCAGGGCACCCCCCCACAAGTGTCCCCTGAGCAGCGCCCAGCCAGGCCACTCTGCCCCAGGAACCAGGAAAGAGTTGGCTTTTCTGCAAGAGCACGGAGACCCACGGGGGAGGGGCTGGCTCAGAGCCTCAAGGACAAACCAGAGCAGAGGGGTCTGCCCACCTCCTGGACGCCCCCACAGGCCATGGGCTGTGCTACAAGGTCCTGTGTCGTAGCCCCCATCCCCTGGGCTGCCTTGAACGGCCATTGCCCTGCCCGAATTAGGGCCATTTCCATGCCTGGGCACAGATGTGAAAAGCGAGGCCCTGGCTCCACAGCCAGGAAGCAGACGGCTCCGGTGCCAGCCCCATGCTGAGCCGGGCCTGCAGGACACTCAGACCCAAGTGTGGTCAGTGCGCCGGCCCACCTGTCCTGGATGGCCCACCGACGCTCACGTGCCTGGCATGGACCTGGCACCTGGAAAGTGCTCAGGTAACTGCTTCCTGAGTGGTTAGCAACACAGGAACCTGCCCCATCATACTCCTCGCTGTGCAAAGACACGTTGGCACTCCCTGTGCCCCAGCGCAGCACCACAGTCCCCACCCTCATCCTGGGGTGGCCTCCAGGTGACACCTAGAGCGGCCACTGCCTCTGATTCTCCATCCTACCTGCCCGCCCTGCAGGCAAACGCCCCCCATGTGGTCCCATCAGAGGGGAAGCCAGGGCTGCCAGCAGGCCCCGGTTGGGACAGTGGTGCCCTGTGGGAGGGACCTGCCAGCTTATCAGTACCCTCTCCCCGAAAGGGCTCTTCTCATGGTGCAGCTACTGTCACCAACAAGGAGGCAGAGGACATGGGACAGGCAGAAAGCTGGGGACCAAGCCAAGGGAGGCAGGCAGACAGGTCAGGGTCCCCCAGCAAGGACAGCACTCACTGACTTGGGACAGGCAGCAGCCCACAGTTAGGGGACCAGCCACCCTAAGGTTTGCACTGAAAATCCCACTTCCCAGGCAAATCCGGACAGTTGGCCACCCTACCCGATGGTCCTGGGTGACAAAGGCGACAGTCTTGGCCGAGCTCTGGGCCTTGGGCTGGACTTGGATGTGAGCTCTAGGAACCAATGTGCCCTGAGCACTCACTACTAGGGCAAGGCCCTGCGCCAGGCGCGTGCCCTGAACTCGGTGGCTTCTTCTCGAGAACAACCTGGAGTTGGTCTTGTGGGGTCCTTAGTTCGAAGTTGACCAGGATGAGACACAGGGTGGCCAACTTGCCCACGGTCACTCAGCTGCTCCATGGCCCGAGTGCTCCAGGGAGCACTTTTGCGCGTGTGTGTGTGTGTGCACACGGGCACCTCCCCACACCTGCACGGGACATCGGGGACACTCACACGGGGTCCCCACAATAAGCCTAGTTGCTTTTCTCTCTTCACAGCTTTTCTCTGTTGCAGCTGGCGCAGGTCCCTGGTCACGCTGCCTTCGCTGTCTTATTAGATTTTGTGCTGGGGGAAGGGGACTCACTCTTCTTAAAATTATAGTCATAATTGCGGCTAAGTGTGCGAAGTGGAATTGGCTTCCTCGGGGGAATACTTCAATTTAGCTTTCAACTGGTCTTAGCACCTGGGCCTTCTCCCCCGGGGTTACTCCAAGTGAGAATCTAGACCAGAGCCGGGGGCGCCGTGCCTCGCCGGGCTCCCATGAGAAGCGGCCGTCCGTGGGCTGCGAGGCTGACGCGCTGGTGTGGGCTGGGCTCCGCTGCCTGCGAGAGGGCCGGCCCTCGACCCCGCCAAGCGGCAGGGAGAACCGGGTTCTCTCGGGGCACGTCCCCCTTGCACCCTCCCCAGCCGCAGTCCCGAGACCTGGCCTGCCCATCGCGGTCGCAGCAATCAGCCTCTCCCGGGACCACAAGAGGCACTCGCCCTGCCTAGAACTCACGCCGGGCGGGCAGGATGGAGCCTTCCAAGGGGCACTGGCGGTGGCGATGCACCTCTCCAACATCCTTGATCTTAGCAAGACTCGCCGCACTCAGGCGAGGGACCCCAGGTGGCTTCAGAGGCCAGGAGGAGATGAGGAGGAGGCCAACGGGGCAGAGTCGGGGGCCTTAGCGCTGAGTGCCGCCGTCTCCAGACACACTGTGCCCACCCGGATGACACAGGCCTGCAGGCCCACGCCTGAGTGAGCACCACGCCTGCACACCCCAGAACCAGGGGCCCCGAGTCAACCCTCTCCTCTAGTCTGCATGACCCAGGGAGCTGGCACAGTGAGCTCATGCAACAGCTGTGCCCGAGTGAGAACCCGGAGGTGTCAGCAGCAACGAAGACTGTCCCTGCTGCTGACGCTTTCCCAGCTCAGACCAGTGCCGACCCGGCCCCCAAGGCTGAACAATGAGTTGACTCCTGGGAAGTCCCTTCCTTGCCTGGAAATCCTGGCAGGCACCATGACAAGGCTGAAAGTGCGCTTGGAAAGTTGGAAAGTGCACTTGGGAGTTGGTGCTCTGAGTGCAAATCCAGATCCCAGCCATCTAGGAGGCAGGAGAGTCGGGGGAGGCCCAGGACCCATGGTCAGACGCCCGAGGGTGGGTGCTGGCCAAGATGCCACGGGCAGGGCCCCACTCTGCCCTCCCACGTCCTTGTCTATAGACTGGGCTGGGGAATGGGGTTCCCGTCACCTGGGGCTGCGTCAGAGACTAAGTCACTCTCCATGCACCTGCTGTGCCGGGCACACACAGTCCCCAACGACAGCACTACGGAGACCACTCCTGCGGCCCTGAGCAGGCCTGAGCCTCAGTGTTCTCATCTGTGCCAGAGGCTGTCACTGCTACTAATGTGCGCACACTCAATTTGGTCACGGAGTACCTGCAGGCTTCAAACGCGGCACCTGGGACAGTACGCAGCACATACCAGGCTCGCGGCCTCGCCTCTTTCCCTCCTGATGTTTTGCTTTGGGGACCAAGAAGTCAATGCACAAGGAAAGGAAACTAGGGCCCAGATGCCAGCGGCACCCCGACCACCCCGGGAAGCTCGGCCCAGCCTCCCACGCCTTCCCAGAGCCATGCCCGGGGCGTGCGGCTCAGGCCCCGGGAGGAGATCCCGGCAGGCGCGGTGGGCAGACTCGGCCTCTCAAGTTCCCTCGACATCCAGGTTGGAATAAAGCAGACTTTCTGCTTGACCTCTGTCCACGCCCCAGGGTGGAGGGCCCGCAACCCGGGTGGCGGGTGGAGGGCCCCTCCCCTCGGCCCCCGAGGAAGCCCAGCCGCCGCCCCTTACCCGACGTGTCGGTGCCTCTTGCCATCCTCGCCCGCGACCAGCCTGTTGAGCGAGGGGGACCGGCTGCGGGGCCCGGGGATGTAGTTCCCGATGGTCTTCACGGCGCCATCGGGCCTGCCGGGCGTCGGCTGCAGCAGCTGCGGCGAGAGGCTGCGGTGGGAGGCGGCCGGGGGACAGACGGCCCACTCGGGCACGCTGGCGTTGAGGTTGTTGTCGCTGTTGGAGCGCAGCAGCACCCGGGGGGCGGCCAGCGTGTTGGGGGGCCGCCGCCTCCGATTGGAGTATGCCGGCGCCTCTCGGAAGGGCACTGTGGGGAGAGGACAGGGACAGAGGTGGGTGAGTGGCTGTGAGCGGCGGTCGGCGCCGGCCCGCACGCACCCACGCCCCATGCGAGCCAGGGGAGGGGGCTGTGAGTTCCATGCCCTGTCCCCAGCGGGGCCCCGCCAGGCCGGAACTCATCACCCCTGACACAGAAGCAGAGACAGGCAGGGACCCGGCACGTCCCCACCGCAGGGAGACTCAAGCCAGCGCTGCACACGGGAGGGACGCGGGGTCCGAGCTTCCACCCCGGCGGCCCAGGGGACGCCGCCGCCAGCCCCGACCGTGTGAAGATGGGCTGCCCCATCCCACGGCGCAGCCGGGACCCTGAGCTGGGGTGAAGCTCCTCTTCCTGAGCTGGCCCCTGTGACGGGCTGAGCTGTGACACCCACCCCCACGGCATTTGTCAAAGTCCCGCCCCCGCCCCCGAGTCTCAGAATGCGACGGTATGTGGAGACGGGTCTTCACGGAGGGGATCAAGGGTAGGTGGTCACTATGGTGGGCCCTAATCTGAGAGGACTGGTGTCCCTATAAGAGGAGGAGGTCAGGACACAGACACACACACAGGGACGACCACAGAGGACACAGGGAGAAGTGGCCATCCACAAGCCAAGGAGGCCTCGGAAGGGACTGACCCCGAGACACCTTGATCTCTGACTTCTGGCCTCCGCACCCTGAGACAGTATCTGGTGTTTAAGCCGCCCCATCTGTGGTGCCCGTCACGGCAGCCCGAGCAAACCAACAGACTCCAGATTACTGGTCACCATGAGTCCACCCCAACCCTTGCCACGAGTGCCCCCTTCCCCTGTGCCATCAGCCTGGTCATGGGGGAGGGCGGAGGTGGACACACCTCATCTGGCTTCCAGTGGAGCTCTAGAGGGCACAGAGCCCTCGCTGTCCCCATTCAATGTGCCCAGGGGCTCAGAACCAGGGCAGCAGCCCCCAGGAGCCCTGCGGGTGGCAGCCACGTCACACCAGCCTGGGCTGCTCAGAGGGCTGGAGCCCGAGACAGCGGCCATCCTTTCCAAGAAGAACACCCCCAGAAACTCAGTCCTCCGAGCCGCAGGGCAATGGCAGGTGCCACTGACTGACCGGGACACGCCAGGCTCTTCCTGGCTCTCTGATGCCAAAGGCGGCTTTTCCCATTGGCCACAGGATTCACACCCTGGAAGCGGAAGCCCCACTGGCTCTGCTGTTCACACTGCCCACGGCCAGCGCTGCCACCCGGCCAACAGGAAGCTGCAAGGCAAGAGAAAGCCATGTCCTCCAAGGGAGAGCGAACCGGGGAAGAGACCTTAAAGCCTCCAAGGAGAAGAATGTCACAAGTAATTCAGGACACAAGTTGTACTAGCAGAGCTCATGGGGCCAGAGGTGGTGCTGGCAGAGCTCACAGGGCCAGAGGTGGTGCTGGCAGAGCTCATGGGGCCAGAGGTGGTGCTGGCAGAGCTCACGGGGACAGAGGTGGCACTGGCAGAGCTCACGGGGACAGAGGCGGTGTTGGCACAACTCACGGGAGACAGCAGTGACCCAGCGCACCTTCCCCACCTCCCCAAGTGAGGGCAGCCCAGGAGAACAGAGCCTGGGAGCCGCAGAGAAAGGCAGAGGCTCCCTGGGGACACGCGCTTGGCTCACACAGTTGGGCTTCAGTACAGCTGGGGAGAATTTGGAAGTGACGCATCCGGGGGTCACAGCCTCCCCAGTTAGGGAGCGGCACACTGCACTCTCATCTGCTTGCTCTGAAGCCTTTTGTCTGGGAGGACACGCCGCCACGCCGCCACGCCGCCTGGGCTCTTCAGCAGGGACTGTCACCCTCTCTCGGCTCCTCCAAGCACAGGGATTCCCGAACACCGAGGGGAGGGAAAGGCTGGCAGCCTCCACCTGGGATGCCTGTAGCTTAGGGCCAGAGGCCACCTCTCGAGGAGCGTGGCCAGGTCCACGGCGGTCACCCTGAGAAAGACCTCCTCCTGGGGACGGTCCCTAAGTTTGTGTTCTGCTGGTCACGAGTGAAAACCACATCAGTTTCCCTCACTCTGAGAGGGCAGAGGCTAAAGAATAACTTGTGGAATGATGGTGCGTCCACCACGGAGGCTTTGGAAAACGCGATTGGCTGCGAGAGCTTCCGGGTGATCCGGGGAACTGCCTGCCATGGTGGGGGTGGGGCGTGGTGGCTTGAAGGGCCTTGCGAAGGGCTGGCGAGGCCACAGTCTCAGAGAGCAGCTGTCTGTCATGCACAGAGACCACGGGCTGGGGGACCGCATCGGTGTGACAGTCAGAACCACAAGCAGGAACAGCAAGCAGAGGGCAGCCCCAGAGCCCCCCCCCCCGGCCTCCCGGACGAGGCTGGGGCTCTCCCTGACCACGTGGAAGGGACCCCACGTGGCTCCCGGTCAAGGAAACTCTGCCTCCCACGACTGACACTGCCTCACGCCGAGCCTCCCTGGCCCCTGACAATGCAGCCAGTTCTCTTTCTCTGGCCCATGTACCTGGGGAAGGTGCTAACACCCTTCACAGCCAAGCATGGACACCCGGGGAGAGTCCTGCCACCCAACAAGACAAACACATCGGCAGAGAAAAGTCTACGAAACAACAGAACGGACACAGAATTAACCTAACACCATAAGCCCCAGGTGAAATTTTCATGCTGTTCATGGCTTATAAAAATTGAAGTCCCAGATGGTACATTTTGGTGAATAATGTCAGAAAATAGGTACAGATCAAAAACTGTGTTTTTTTAAATATATAAATTCCAAAGAATCAGTCTGAAGAATAGAGACTTGCAGAGGGAGAAGAATTCATGGGGCGGGGGACACCCTCAAATGATTAAAAGGTACGAGAACTGGGGCATTTTCAAAGACATTTGCCCTGAACAGCCGGCAGCTCGCTCAGATGGAATCACATAGGTGACATTAGGGCGAACATTTTAACAAAAATTACCTCGCTTAATTACCAAGATTCATATTAAATTAGTTTCTGGAGCACTGAAATTTCTTCAGTGTTCATTTTCCGATGAGCTTGGGGCTTGGAAATACCTTCCTAATTTCTTTAAAGTGACATCTCCATCAGTCTTCTGGTTTCACACAATGAGAGCTCTCTGACAAAACTAATCTAACTGGAACCATCCACGGAAAAGAGGATTTTGTGTGTGTGTGAAAAGGGTTAAAAATAACTCCTTTTCCTGTCTGAAAACGATTAATATTCCACCCAACTGTTTCCTTCTTTCAGGCAATCTGCAAACTCTTAAGTGGGTGGATATTTTCTTAGCTGTCTGAACATGTGTTTATTTCTTTCCCCCCCACAATAAAAATCACACAAGGTATGACAAAGAGCGTATGCACTTTTAAAGTCTGCCACGCCGCCTTCCCCATCCACTCCCCGAAACGGCAGCCCAGGGGCGGCCAGGCAGAGCCCAGCGTGGCCCGGGAAGCGTCCGCCCATTCGGCACGGCCGGCCATGTGCCCGACCTTCCACAGCAAGTGCCTGGTAACCGGCAGGCTCGGGCAGAAACTTCCTTTATTCCTCCCAGGACTTAGTTCCTAACGAGCCCTGGTCACCACGGACGGGCATCCTGGAATGCGATTCCGCAAGGCGCCGGAGGCTTGACAGCCTCGTACGATAAAACGGCACCTTCAGCCCTGTTAATATTCCAGACCCACTCCGACAAAGCCGCATCGCGGAGTAGAAGTAATCATTCCCTCGCATGACACGGATTAGCGCCCGGCAATTTCGGGAGGCCCCGGTGCCCCCCGACCCCCCTGCCCCCAAGCAGCAGCAGCAGCAGCAAGACGCGGCGGCTGCTTCCCGCGCCCCGGCCCCCTGCGGCTGCTCCCTTACCTTCCTTCTTGGTGAAGGCATTTAACAAAGACTTCATTTTCCCTCTGACTTCGGCGGCCGTCCGCTCATTATATAACCTTCTCGGACGGGAGGAAGGACAGGCGCGCGGCCCGGCCCCTCGGCGGGAGAGCGGCGGGCACCCGGGGAGAGGCGGCGGGCGTCTGGGCTCGGAGCACTGCCGAGCATGGCTGGGCACGCCAGCCCCGGCGCAGCGGCGACAGAGCCCACCCCATATTCCGTCTGTCAGCTGGGAACCAACTGTGCGTAGACTGGGGCTGCTCAGAGCCGGCTCGTCATGTGAGCCCGGCCGCTCCGCTTTTGTGCTCGGGGCATCGAGGAGGAAGAGCCGCGGGAGGGCTGGCGCACCCAGGCGTCCTCACGCCGCCGCCGGCCGGCAGACGCCGGGAGGCATTTGCAAGCTGGAGCCCCACTCATCCGCTGAACGGCGGCGGGCTGCTGCTGGGCGCCCCATCGCCTGTGGCTAAAAATAACCCTCTGTGCTTTTCTGTTTTTTTTTTTTTTTTTTTTTTTTTAATTTTAGAAGAAAAAGCCAAGTTTGTTTGTCAGCGAGCAGATGTGGCAAGAAAGTTAAAGGGAACAAACACCCAAGTACCAGACGAGCCTCGCGCCAGCCCCACGTCACCCAGGCAGGCACGGCCGGCGTGCTGGCATTTCTGAACGCGACCCATATTTCCACTGGAGAGGCTCAGAGACCGTACCAGCTACTCCTCTGCCCTCCCCCACGTGGCTGTAATTACCCTGCAAAAAACAGGAGTCCACCCCGCCCACTTTTTTTTTTTAAAGCAAGAGATAAGAAAATAATTAAATCAAGGCTCTGACTCTCCAGGCAGCTGATTAAAACGAGCCCTTCCCTGCCTCACGTTTCTTTAGCGTTCCCACCCGACAGAAGTCCAGGCGAGAGGCGGAAAGACCACCCCTTGCACGCACTGCAGGAGACAGTCGCATCTGCAAAGCAAGCGCAGAGAGGCGGGCGCTCTGCGGCAGGTGGGACAGTTATTCCTGCACGAGGAGCAAGGTCTTCGCAAGCTAAATGGAACATCCCGGGGGCAAGGTTCTGTTGCTCCGTGCGTCTGTCGCCGGGGCTGTAATTAAGCGTGCGTTTTTTCGGTTGCTAAGAGAACTGCTTCCGAAATTAAAAAAAAAAAAAAGTGAGGAGAGACACGAGACAAGATGAGCAGAAAGCGACTGGAACACTGAAGTTGGATTCCATATGGTCGACACGCTTCGTGTCAACAAAATGGCAGCGTGAGAGCGAGCGCGCGTGAGCGTGCGTCAGGAGCTGGCCCGGGCCTCGACGCGCCGGCATGATGGGCGCCTCGCCGCGGCGGGGTCTCCCGGCTCAGGGAGGGCAGACTGGCGTGGGTGCGTGGGTGTGTGCCCTGTGCCAGCTGAGCACTTACACACCGTCCCTCAGCTGATTCGCACAGCTCGCTGGCCCCCGGCAGAACCCCGCTCTGGGGGCTTCCTTACCCCTGCCATGCGGCAGCCGTCCCCAACCCACAGGACCTCGTTGGAGCCGTGCCTGGGACTCACACTGAGAGCTGCCACCCACGCGTCCCACACAGTTCATGCATCCATCTCCTTGGATGTTTGGGGCAAGGTTGAAGGGCTTCCAGAAAACCCTTCCTGGGATGCACACGGTGTCACCAACAAGGACACATCTGCTTTTTGTCTCACCTGAGGGGAGCAGACAACGTGCCATCCAGGTAGACTTGCCAAGGGTCTTAAAGAGGTGGTGGGCATACAGTTCACCACCACGTGCTGGCCACAGGCCCGGCTGCCTGCCTAGGATGGGGGACGCTGGGGGCCGGGACAGGGAAGCCACAGTGCAAGTGTGCAAAGGGGGAGCCTCCAGAGGCTGGGAGACCCGGCCAGTTACGTGCCCAGCCACGTGGGCCCAGGGAACTCGCCAAGCTCAGGGAATTCTCCGGGAGGCTCGGCGACGCCCAGCTGCCTCCATCTGTCAGTGATTGGCGACTGACCACCCCCCCCCCCAAAACACGCAGCCTCCGCCCAAGCCAAGCTTGCGTGCCACTCACGGCTCTGGCGCCGCTGCCTCTGCACGGTCCCGGTGGGTGAGGTCGGGGACCGGCCCTCGTGCCAGAGCCAGTGGTGACCCTCCGTCTTTGGCAGTTTTGCAGGCCGCAGGTGACCCTGGGTGGAGGACGTGGGGTAGAAGCCACTTCCCCGGGGGCCGAGGGACCACCCCGCAGCTTTTCTGACTTAAGAAGGCAGAAGGAGACGCAGCCTTCCTCCCTTTGCTGGGCCCCTCCTTCAGACACGCTGAAGGACCCACGAGAGGTCCCCCCTAGTCTAAAGCAAAGAAGAACCAGGAGTCCCCAAACAGGGCCATGCAGTGGCACGTACACGTGGCCCAGGAGGGAAAACCCTCCGCTGTCATTGCATAGGGAGCAGCTGTCCCCACCGCTCGACTGCCTGCAGTAGGAGCAGAGTCAGGGATAAATGGGGCCATGGCTGCTGGAGAAGAGAAGGGAGCCTTTCTAAGACTCGGCCCCGTCACTAGGAACCTCGCCCGCCCCACCCTTGCATCCGATGTCCCAGTAGGGTGTGGGACCTGAACCTTCTGCAGACCCACAGGGTGCACCGGCAAGATGGACAAGAACGCAGGTTTCCTCAGACTGCACGGGGCGGGGTGGGGGTATACCATGAGGCTTTGGACGCAGACAATCTGGGGACCCCAGGAAACACCCCCATGCTGAAGGGTTCCTTTCGATTCTTTTAATAAGCAGACATTTTCCAACCCACACCTGGAGGAAGCTGAGCAAACCACTTGCAAAGATCAGGAGCGGCAGCTGGGTCAGACTTGAGTGCAAGCCTACTGTGTGCCCGGCCCTGGGGCGGGCTGTGCCACGAGGGGTCTTATGGTCAACCCCGCAGAAATCCTGCCGGAGGAGTGGGACCATTCCTGACACGGCCCTCCCGGCCACGTGTAGGCAAGCTCTCCTTGAATACTTCCAGTGACAGGGGGCTCACCACTACTACTGTCAGAGTAAACGTGCAAGTGAGCATTTGGGGTCTGGGCCCTCACAGGACTGCAGCTGCACACTGGGGGACTGCCAGGCAGCGGCACCCCCCCGGAGGGGAACGCCGGCTCAGACCACTGCCTGATCTGACACGAGAACCTCGGCATTGAAAGCACAGACTCCTCTCCAATGGACACACGGCCATCTGCACCTTGAGGGCATCTTCCACCCGTGCCCCGGCCCAGACTCTCCCTTGGGAACACCAGTCAGTGAGCCTCGGGCTGCGGCAATCGGGACACAGGCGTTTATTTCGCCCATGTTTCATGAGCGTGTTTGCAGCCTGCAGCCAGCCCTGCCTGCTCGGCTGGGGGAAGCTCTGCACGAATAAACCGTTCATGCAAGTGTTTGGGGTCTGGGCCGCTTTGGGTCCCAAAGGGAGAGCAGCTCGCCCCTGCCGGCGGTCTGCACTCTCCCACCGCCAGCACGCGTGCTGGGCTCTTCACCCTCCAGACCACAGGCCCACGACTGACCTAGGTGACCTTAGAGGGCTAGGCTGCAAAGGCGGAGGCTGCCACAGAGCACCAGGCATGGACTAATACTATTTCCGTCTCTAAAACAAGGATTCTGAGGACAGCTAAGAGTTTGTGGTTAAAAAAAATAAAATTAAGATAGAGATGGAAGATGAAATTTAAAAACCCATTCCTCCCGGATTCCAGAGATCTTTTTCTCCGTGTACTTCATCCCATGATGGAGCCTCGGACTTTGGAAAGTTCCTGTGGAATCTCCCCTGGGCTCCCTGAGACCAGCTGCGAGGCTCCATGCATGGATGCCAGGGGTCCTGAAGGGTCTCTCAGCCCCGCCTCACGCACAGGTGTGACTGCGTCAGCCCGGGGACAGCCGAGCTCTTCCTCCGTCCACCCTCAGACCCTCTGTCCCGTACGGGTCCTTCGTGGAGGACCTGAAATGACCCCGGACCTCGTGCTGGCCACACTCCTGTGAGTGCAGATGGGTTTATTTCAAGTGGATTTTATTCTGGAAGAGGGAGCGACTGGCAAAGAAGGACTTCCAGGTCTGCGCCAGGTGCCCGGGTGAGGGGCGAGGGGTGGCAGAGAGCGGGAATCTACACGCTTAGTGGTGAATCGGACCCTGCCCGCCCACCCGCCCACCCACCCACCCCAAAGCCGGGACTGTCCCTTGTCCATGGGCAGGTGAGAACCTGGGAGAAAAGATCCGAGGGAGGCTCCCGAGTCAGACCATTTTGCAGGAAGGGGGGGGGATCACCCCAAACCGAACCCCAAACTCCCAGCCTCCCAGCCTGGCCCATTAGCCACCAACTTGGCTGCCCTCAGCCCAGCCCCAATGCTGCCCTCGTGAGGCTCGAGCTGGTGTGTCCGGCCAAGGCCCCTCTTCCCCTCCTCGGCCAGCCCGTCCCTGCGTGGGGGCCCCCCAGACTCACCCCGTGCACTAAAGCACCCCACGGACTCACTGAGCCCTTTATTTGCTGCGTCTTTTCACAACTGCCTGACAACAGGCTGGAAATATTTCACTTCTTGTATTAAAAAAGGCTCTCTCACGCCTGAACCTTCCAGGGTGCTCTGAGGTCCGGGCAGGGAGGATGTGCCAGGTGCTGTAAACGTGCGTGGCGAGACGCGCAGGGCCAGCGGGTCTCAGACGGGCAGGTGGGAATGACAATGCACTGGGGCTCCGGTGCGCGTGCAGTTTGCAAAGACGGGGACGTGCAGTCAGGCGGGCTGGGGCCGGCCGTGGCTTTGCGCCTCACGCCCTCTGCAGCCCCAGGCTGGTCGGGCACCCCCGCCCCTCAGCTTCCCCATCTGTAAAGTGGGGACGACACAACTTACCCAGGTGCTGGCCCTGGGGACCACCTGAGCTCGGGTCTGAAGCGCAGAGGACGGGGGCTCAGCACATGAAACACCCTGGAGTGAGCACTTCCGGGGACGAGTCCCAGCTCTGTGACCCTGGGAGTGCCACGTGGTCTCCCTGGGCCCCGTCTCGTGTGAAAAATGGGGATGTTAATGGAGCACTCTGCAGGGGGCTGCCAGGGCGGAGTGGATCAGCATCTGCAACAGCGCCTGGACGCTGGGGCTGTCGGTGAGCACTAATAAATGCACTTAATTAAAAATAATCTGCACGTGGAGAGCAGGGTAATCTCCTCCTCCTCCTGCCCCGCGCCCCCATCTCTGTAAGAAATAATCCCCCCTCGCTTCCTCGGAAGGTGTTCACGTTATCTTTTCTGGTGTGGCCTCCTCCGGGAAGTCTCCCTGACTGACCCAGTCCGTGGAGTGACCCCAGCTCCGGGTTGCCAGGGCAGCAGCCAGCCTCGGGCATTTTCTGGTGCCAGGACACTCCAAGCTCCTTGAAGGCGGGCGGGTTCCACATCTAGCTCCCCCCGTTACCCTGCAGCCCGGGTGCTCCCTAATGTTCCGGACTGAACGAATGAATGAGGGAACCAGTGAAGACAGGAGGTGGTGAGCTCTTGCTTCTAGTCACTTTACCAGGGACACCAGGCTGGTCTCCAGTTGAGCTGGTCACCTGAGGCCAGAAGCCACCTCGCATCTCTGCCCTGCCCCCGACCCCACCCCTACTGCTGTCCAGGCCCTTGCACGGTGTAATAGAGGCCAAGTGAGGGCTTGTGCTAAACCACGGCCATGTTGCCGGCTACTGGCTGCCCCGGGACCCTGGCAGCAGCCTGTGTGTGGGCTCCATGCCAGCCCCGCCCTTGCCCCACGAGCAGGTGCCCCAAAGTCGGTCAGGCCGGTGTCCTCAGAGTCCCCGCTGCACCTGTGGTCCCCTGCAGCCCGACTCCTGCCTGCCCGGCGAGGAGACACCCAGGCTCATCCTGCAGCCTTCCCAGCTGTGGGGTCTGAGCGGGTCAGACGCGCAGGCCTGGATCACCCCAAGGGAGCCGGCGGGTGTGGAACCGGCTCTAGGACAAGGTCTGGTTCCTGCCAGTGCCGACTGTCCAAGAGCCTCCGCGACACAGCGAGCTCCACGGAGCGGCCCACAGTGGCTGGACACCCCGGCAGCCGCCCAGCGCCCAGCTCTGGCTCTCGGCCCCTCAGAGCGCCGTGCCTGCCGAGAGTCCTGCCCTCCCTGCATCGGCGGGCCAGAGCGGACCCTGCTGCCCGCAGCCAAGCCCCGGCCGGCCGAGAGAGCCCCCGAGGCCCTGCCCAGAGCCGGCTCCAGCGTCTCCACGGGAGACCTGGGCCTCAGGATGCGGAGAGCATCCCCTCCTCCCCCGACCCCCAGCATCTATAGGTAGGTTTTCTGGGTTCAAACCCTGCTGGGTTCCTGTCCACAAAACATCCCTGGACTTTTAGGAACGAAGCCGGCGCAGCGACGGTGCCACCCCAAAGAGCTGCTCTGGGGACCGGCGCTTACGGGCCGCAGTACGTAGCGCCACTGCCACTGCCACGCCCACGACCAAAGCTGATCATTTCTGACCATTTGATCATTGCGACAGCTTGCTGGGGGAGGGGGTCCTGACGGGCCTCCACGGTCTCTCTGGGCCTCGGAAATCAATGGGGCCTTTGGAGACAGGGTCCCGACCTGCGCCGGGACAGGGTGGTCCCCCAGAACCCTGGGTCCGCTGGCAGGAAGGAGCTCCACGTTCCAGAAGCACAAAGGCCAGCCTGGGGCTGGGCTGCACCCCCCAGGTAGATGTGCACAGAGCTCTGCGTTCAACTCAAACCCCGGCCAGAAACCCGAGTGTGCTGACAACTGAGGCAGAAGAGGAGAAGATGGGACGTGGGGACGCGGGAAGCAACGCTGGCAAACCTTGGGGTTTTGGGACGCCGTTTCCCCAAGTCTGCCTGAGCATGCACTGAAGCCGCACCCCTCACTTCAGGGGGAGGAGACAGAGACGAGGGTGGCTGCGGGGGGGACACCGGAGCCTGTCTCCACCGCAACACAAACGCAGGGGAGGCGATTCGGCTCTAACTCTGGTCAGATGGGGAGCCCGTGGGGAGGAAAAAAACTCCAGAGGGTCTTAGTGGCCCACCAGCCCCGCCCTCCACTTTATCCTGCAGAAACAAAACGTGCAGTGCCGAGAAAGGGAGCGGGAGAACAAGGGCCTCGCCTCCCGCATGGCGGCAGGGGCCAGGCAGATACCAGCCAGAGCTGGGTCCTGCCTGCCCATCCCCCGCCGGAGCTCAGGCAGCAGACCTGCTTCTCTCCAGCGTAGCTTTAGATAACTGCGATTTAAATATTAGTCGGCAACGTTTCTCCATCGCACAATAATTGTTAAATGAATCATACTTTTATAAATAACGTGAGATATAAAAAGGCGTCTCAGCAATAATGCGGGGTTATCTTTGCACAAAGATGTAGGTGTCTGTGGCGTGTGTAATGTTCCCGTTGCTGGAGTCATTGAGGGAAGCTTTGCTCCTGCAGGAGCCATGGAGCCTGTGGAAGATCGGGGCGAGGGGCGCGGAGGAGAGAGCTGCATAATGTCCCTGGCGGGACAGAGTGCCAAGGGGGCTGGGACAGGGGCTCTGCAAGGCGCCACTCACCAGTTTTCTAGCCCCGAGTTGGGCTTTAGGTCCAAGACCACAGCCAGCGAATGGGGAAGGACTCCGGAGGGTGGAAATGGGGCCGACCACAGAGGTCGGGGGTCTCCAAGGGACTTTCTAGAAGGATCAGAGACTCCAAACCTGCCCTCCCTCCACGCAGCTCCAGCCTCTGCCACAGGCTCCCTGCAGAGCCTTGCCCGGCCGTGCCCCAGGACACCAAGGAAGGGGTGGGGACAGGTGGCCTTCGATAGCTTCAGGGGCAGCTTTCTCGAGAGCTGAGAGACTGAGGACACTTGGACCTCCCACAGGGGACACTGAGGTGCAACTGCTGGGACAAGTCACCCAAACCTTCAAGACATCAGCCACTCAGGCAGGGAGCAAACCCAGGGGCCTCGACGTGGGGCTGAATGGGCTGGGGGCTCATGGAGGACCCCAAGGGGCCAGGGTGAGTGTGCGGGAACCAAAGCAGAGTGACAGTCCCGGGGGCACCATGGCAGAAAAGGGGGGCCCCCAGCCAGCACCTCTGCCATCTGTAAAGGAGACACCAGACTTATCGAAGCACAGCTAGGGCGCCTGCATCCCAGAGCCGTGCTGGGCTTTGGTGCTCACTGGGTGCAGGACTGAGGCTCGGCATGTGTTCCACGAAGGCCAGCTCTGTAGCTGTCACCGTGATCACAGGCAACGAGGCCAATGTGGGAGCCCAGGTGGAATCAGAGAGAGGGAGCCTGGCACGGGCCCCAGGGCTTCTTCCCATACACAGGGAAACAGTGCTGTAGGCAGCAGGTGGCCAAGGTGGAGGACAGCAGCAGGAGAGCCACTGCTGATCCTGGAGCCTGGGCTGGCCACACAGTGGGGACAGAAGTGCCAGCTGCCTACAAATCCACTCGGAGGACCTCTGGGATGGGTCCAAGGGACCTCACAGCTCGTTAAGAAACTAGGACGGACTCTGGACCTTCCCGCTTGCCCCCAGGCCACCTGGGCTTCAAGGTGACCTTGAAAGACTTGTACATGGTACGCCCTGGCCTGGGGACTTGAAGCCCAGTAGCCGAGGCCCTTGGGTCCCAGATCTGGTGGAGTCAAGGCCACACCCACCTGTGGCTGCTGAGGCTGCAGCCTGTTGCTTCATGCTGGGAACGGCCACCCATGTCCACGTCCACCCTGCTCGGGGACGGAACAGCCACCCTGTCCTGTCTGCTCAAGGGGTCTGTGCTTAGCTCCCAGGACCAGTCGCGCATGTCCCTCCCTGAGGCCCTCTTGGGTGCAGTGTAGCTGTCATCAAGCTTGAGTCCTCAGGCCACATCCTCGGGACTGGGCCAGGCCCACTGCTCTCCTCCGCTGGGCCCCTGGATGGGAACCAGGCATGTCTCTGAGTGCCCGGGGGCAGCCTCTGGTGGACGGGATGGGTGACCTCATGGTGGGGGGAGCATCAAGGCCCCCCATCCTCCACCTTCCGGCAGAAGACCCCGGCACAGCTGGCTTCCCCGCCCCCATCCCCAGTGTTAGCCCTGAGTCCTAGAGAGTTACTGCCAGGACGGCCCCACCCCCCGAAATGGCAGGACGCCCGAAGGCTCCCGTGCAGACTCAGCGTTACAAAGATAGCCGCCTTCGGGGAATACGCCAATTACCAACAGCGCTGATTAGAGGAGCCGATCGCTGCTGGGCCGCCCTCTTTCTGCAGACGCTGACCCCGATGGGGTCCTTGTCAAAAGTGATAAAACCTGGGTTTGTACAAGATGTGAGTCCCAGTCAGTCTCGGATGCAAGCGGGGACACTGGGACTCAGTTTCCTCATCTGTCGAGTGGGCCGGCCAGCCCCCACCCTGCTGGTCTCAGGAGGTCTCTGAGGGTCCCACAGTCCAGAGGACTCCAGGCAGTGGAGGTTTTAAAATTCAGAGACAGACTTGGCTCACTCTGGGACCTCAGTGCAGACTGGAGGAGCAGCCCTGGGGCCCACCCTGCCCCACCCCACCCCGTGCAGTGCAGTGGCCTCCCCTGTCTCGAGCCACACTGCAGTGGGCTGCCCGCCAACCTCTCTCCCCACAGGCCACCCAGCAAGGTGGAAGGGGACCCTCCAAAATTCAGGGAGGAGAGGCGCTCAGATTCCAACCACAGAGTAGGGCGCCCGTGTGCCAGGGCTGCGGGCGAGCCCAGGATGGTGCAGAGCCGGCCCTCTCGCGGCACGGCCCGCTCGCCCGCCCACGGGGCTCGGGAAGGCCCAGCTCCCAGGCCTCCCGGGAGAGACTGGGGACCACACCCACCTCCTGGGCAGCAAAGCCGCTCAGCCCTGACTCCCGGGCCGGCTCAACACGGCTGCGGCGGGGCGCACGGAGGGAACACCTGGGTGGGGGTGAGGGTCCTGCGGCTCCGCCCTGCCTGGCCCTTGGCGCGCTGCCTGCCTGCCTGAGGCCGCACGCTGCAGAGATGGCACCAGCAGCAGCCACTTCGGAGGGAGTCGGGGCTCTAGAGGCCAGCGGCAACGTTGCCGGGTGACTACGGAGTGTCGGGCGCAGAGGAGAGGGACTCCCGTGGGTGACCCTGGGGCTGTGAGCCCAAGGACTGGACCCTCTCGTTGTCCTCTGCTTCCCCGTGAGTCGCCGGGGTGGCTGATGCCACTGGGCCCCGCTGGCCTCCAGCACGCCACCGCCCACTGTGCGTCGGCTCCTCGCCGGGACACCGCCGGGGCGTTGAGAACCACACCGCAGAGGCCACGGCCACACAGGGAACCGCCGCAGCCGTGCAATGGCCAGGTGACTCAGGACACGCTCACATGCCAGCCCCACACTGTGCAGAGTGACCTACTTACAGCATCCCCCGAGACCACTGGAGGGTGACCAGAGCGACCACGTCCTGGGGACTGAAGGTTGATGCCTCCCAGATTCACGGATGGAAACCCTAGCCCCCCCCCCCATGGGGGTGGTGTTTGGAGGTGAGGCTTTGGCAGGTGATTAGGGTTAGATGAGGTCATGAAGGTGCGGCCTGGGGATGGGAAAGGTGTCCTTGTGAGAAGAGACTTGAGAGATGATCTCTCTCTCTCTCTCTTGCTTCACGAGGTCACAGCTAGCAGGCAGCCATCTGCAAGCTGGGAAGAGAGCCCTCCCCAGCCACCAAATCAAGATCCAATCAAGTCCTCGATCTTGGACTCCCCTCAGAACTGCGAGCAATGCGTTTCTGTCGTTCGAGCCATCAGTCTGTGGTATTTTTGCTAAAGGGGCATGAACTGATGGAGACACCAGGCATGGCTGAGCATGCCACTGTCCCCTGGCAGGCCTCCAGGGACTGAAGCCATCCCGTTTGCTACCCTTGCACCTCCACCTGCCCCCCACTCCCACAGGCCCCCGCCAGCTCCGCCTCCATGACCCAGACACGCCTCCAGCCTCTGCCCCTGCTGGGCCTCCCCCTGGAACTCCTTTGCCCACCCCTGCCCGTGGCTGCCACGTCTAGCTCCAGCCCCATAGCCCTCGATTTTAAGGCCACCTCCTCAGGGGCTATCCTGGGCCATCCTCTCTGAGGAGGTGACCCTCCTACTCTCTAACTTAGTCCCCTGTTATTTTTCCTTCATTGCACCTGAAGCCGTGTCATTTTTGAGTTTGCTCACGTGGTCTTTCTCCTCCCAGTAAAATGTCCGCAAGCTGAGGACAGGGCCAAGTCTGTCTTCGTCACCACTGCGTCACAGTGCCCAGCCCAGCCCCTCTCGAGGATGTCTGACATCTTAATCCAACAAATGAATAAATAAACGGAAGGCACTCTCTCACCTCCCTCCCTGAACTTTCACTGTGTTTGCCTCACTATATGGAGAGTTTCTAGAACTCTTCCCACCATGCATGAACACGGCCTCCAACAACTGGGGGCCATCTGGAAGGCCTGGGGCGGGGAAGGGGCCATCATATACTTCTCCATGCCGAGGATACAACACAAGACCCTGCACAGAGTGGGGAATTACACGATTTACGTGCAAGCTTTGGGGCTCTCCTCTTTGCAGGATTCCCCTGACACCAGCTACTCAGGCAGCTCTGACTCCAACCTCCTGCCTCTGAATCCTCAGCCCAGTGAGGAATCCCTGATTAACGGGGGCCTCACCGGGGGTAGGGGGAGCTCTGTGTCTGTTGGGGGTCCCAGCACCTCCAGTTCTGCGCTTTTGGTTGCCTGCCAAAGCCATCAAGCGGCTCTTGTCGGTATTCACATATATTCTGTCCGTAGTTGGTGTCTGTTCCCAGCAGGAGGGTTAGCCTGATATGAGCTACTCCGTCGTTATGGTACAGTGGAAGTCACGGACTCACACGTACATGTATGATCACACTTGATAACACAACTGCACACGTGAAGTAGAGGGGGAGCTGTTGAACAGGCTCCTCCAAAGGGCTCTCTCATCCTAAACAGAAATGAGAGCAATGGCACAAAAAATGTGCTCCAGAACCGGAGATGACGAGTTTGAAGGTGTCTTGGGTCTTACTTGGTGACTCGGCTTAGAGTGGCCTCCCCCGTCTGGAGGCAGAGCGCAGTCCTGCAGTGGTGGCGACAACGCCGAGGCAGAGGACGCCCTGCGCGGGAACAGGAGGGGCGGCCTTCCTGGGCCCCGGACTCCCGTACCCAGGACGCCCTAACAGCCCCTCGCGGATGGCCCACAGCCGTGGAGGTTTCGCCGACACTGTGCGCGGGTTCCGGGCACCTCCCGGAGGCGAGCCGTTAGGGCAGGGTGAAGGGGAGGGCCCCGCTCCGCAGATCAGTGGTCAGTTGGGGGAAACTCAGGATGGCGCCTGGGAAACGCAGCGTGCGAGCCACTGCAGGGACAGGCCGGCTCTCCACTTCGGCTCCTCACCTAGTCAGCGGCTCCAAACGCAGATCTGTATTTTGGGAACTAACGAAGGCTCAGTGACTGACTTAACCCTTCAGATAGATTCCGAGCCGGCAGCACGGTGAGCTGGGCATACCCCCTTCATCAGGAAAACCCCAAACTTAGGGAAAAGCCGGCCCTGCCGGGCAGGGGTGCAGCGAGGAGGGAGCAGCAAGCCAGGTGGGCTGGGCTGGCGGCAGCCATGCAGCCCCGGAAGTGAAAGCAGAGGGGGAGCAGGACTGCCACCTCCTCCACGCAGGCGACAGCACAAGCGATCTCGGGGAACGGGGTGGGGGGTTTGCAGGACAGCAGCACCGGGTCCCCACTGGACACCAGCCCCAGTGTCGCCCTCACAGCTGCCCAGGGCAGCGCGGGCCTCACTCTGGCCACCACTGCATGTCAAGGCTAGCCGGCTATGTCCTGACCGCCCAATGGGGAAGGAGTCGGGTGGGGGCCCCCTGGATAGTGACTCCCATCTCCCTGGAGCCTCAGTTTCCCACATGTCAAAGAGGAGGGGCACGCCCTCTGAAAGTCCTCCAGGCGGCAAAATCCAGGGCCCCCGTCAGCTCTGAAGAGCACCCTTGTCCAGGAGAAGCCCCTGGGAGGAACAGAGTGTCCCCAGGGCTGGCTGGCGGGATTCCAGGGGCGCTGGCGCTGCCAGGCCAGGTCTCTCCCTGGGACTCAGCCGCTAGGGCCGCTCCAGAAGGGGGCCTAGGGATGGCCAGGGACTCAGGGCTCCCTCCAGGGCGCCGAGGACAAGGACAAGGAATTGTCACTGGGGTGGGGGTGGGTCTTACGCTGTGGCCACCCCAGCACTGGGGCACTTCTAAGGGCTGCAGGTCGGGCAGTTGTCTGTCTGTCTCTGGAGATTGGCCAGACTTCACTCCAAAAGGCTCTGGCCTGCCCTGACCCCTTTCAGTGATGTGTAAAAGATATGAGAACACAATAACAACAGCAACCACCACAAAAGCACCGGTGACACCTGCCAAGCGTGAACAGCGACAACTGCAGGGCCTACACTTCCCTTCTCCGGAAGACCCGGAGGCCCAGAGCAGTTCAGTAACTTGTCAGGGGTCACACAGCCAGGCCATGCCGGGCTGGGCTGGACCCCAAGGGGTCTGCCTGTGGCACTGTCACTGACTCAGCAGCTCACCCTGAAACCTAAGCCTGGCAACCTGAATTCTGGCCTGCAATGGCCTCCAAGAGGTCCCGGGCCCTCTGTACCCACTCACACACGGTGTACCAGCCCCTGCAGAACCGGGGTCCCGTCTCCAGCCCACGAGGCCGGGAAGGCCCCACCACTGCTCCTGCTGGGTCTCCCCGCTCCTGCGTGGGGTCGGCCCAGGCGCACGGCGCCACTTCTTACCCAAAGAACCTTCATGCCTCGGCCTCAAGCCCGAGTGTGGTGTCTGCTCACCTGGACCCCATCCTTCTCCACGTCTCAGTACCGTCACCCACCTGGACAGCCGTCCCAGAGCCCACCCGCCCAACCCGTTCTTTACGCCCAGAGAAGGGACCCCTCTCTCAGGTCCACTGGGACCTTGTCACTGTCTACGTGTTTCCCTCCCCTGTAACTGTGTTCCCTGCAGGACAGGGGCGGGACCTTGTCTTCCTACCCTGCATGCCCTGGGCCTTGCTGGCGCTCAGTCGATGCCTCTTCAAATCAGATGGGACACGCACAACATCGGGGAGAGTTGTACATCCCCCGACAACTCACAGATAATTTGTCTGCTCCTATGCAAAAGCTCGTTATGTTGTGAAAATATGTTCAAATTTCACTCATTACTTTTTGGTAAAATTAGAGGATGGTTTCCCTTCCCTTGACTTGGGGCCAAAACCCAAACCGGAAAGAGACAGACATTTCGGGAAATAAAGCATACTCCTCACCCAGGGGCAGCGTGGGTGGCTCCTGGACCTTTCCTAAGCACTGTAGCCACCCTGAGGTGGCTCAGCTCTGAGCCGTGGAGCCAGAGCCCTGGTGGTGACCGTGGGAGCCTTGTGATCTGCCCACCAGGGCTCATCTGCACTGAGGTCAAGCTGTACAACCTGGCCAGGCCCCATACCCTCTCTGGGCCTCCCTCTCCCCATATGCAAATGGTGTTCTGTGCCACACCTGCATTTATCCTGTTCAGGGGCCCATTCGGCCTCAAACACAGAAGAGCATCAGACACAGGGAAGGGTGTGCAGACGCGTGGAGTGTGCTTCTGCCCTGGAGCGTGTGAGCCGCAGGCCCCCTTGGCCCCGGTCTGCCAGCCAGGTGTGGGCACCGCTGTGCCAAGCGGGGTTCTAGCGTGGCTGAAATGGGGCTTGGCGAGTAGCCCAGCCCTGTCCTGAGCTGAAGGAAAGGCCGCCAGGAAACGCATGGGCAGGTGGGGGGGGGGCAAACAGGGCTCCCCTATCCACAGGCCCCCAGCTTGACATCCCCTTCCGTGATCCCACACCTGACCATGACAATGACACAGTCAGTGGGACCCTCCATGGCACAGGCCGGCGGCCAGGTCGGACGGCTATTCCCTGACATCACCTTACCACCCCCAGCACGGGGGCACGCTCGTCTGCACAGAGCTGCCGGCACCCGTGCCCTGGGCCGCGGGCTCCCCGAGCAGCCAGGCAGACCCTGGCCTCTCTCGGCATGTGCAAGGCTGGGCCGTGAGCCCGGGCCAAGGCTGGAAGGTACAAGTGTCAGGTCCCGAGGTCGAGGGCTGCACGTGGGGAGAGCTCGGAGGCCGAGGGCCTGTGGGCACCCCGGGGGCGGTTCTTAGGAGCAGAGGAGGCTGGGGGCCCAGGAGGAAGAGAGGAAACGAGCCTCGGCTGGCCTTTGGGGAGGGATCGTGGACAGGTGTGCTATGGAATGAATTGTGGCCCCCAAAATTCACGTTTCAAAGCCCTGACTATATTTGGAAAAAAGGCCTTTATAGAGGTCAAAGTAAAACGAGGTCAGCAGGTGGGCCCTAATCCCACAGGGCTGGGGTCCTTATCAGAAGAGGACGTCAGGACAGACACTTGCAGAGGGATGACTGCGTGAGGACACAGGGAGAAGGCGGCCATCTGCAGGCTAGGGAGAGGGGCCTTGAGGGGAACCTGCCCTCTGACACCTCATCTGGGACTTCCAGCCCCCAGGGCTGTGAGAACACAGATACCTGTTGTTTAAGCCACCCAGCCAGTGGCGGCCCAGCAGGCCGATCCTTACAGGATACCAATTCAACTCTTCCTAAACAGGACGTCTCCGGCCCTCCCGACCTGGCGCATGTGCCAGGGGGTTTACGAATGTCTCCTGCAGCTTTCACCTGGAGGCCTAGAAACCCCGTCTCCCGGGTGGATGGCCGTACCACCTACACTCCCTCCTCGGCTAGAGACGCGGCCCCCGTGAGCTGCTCTCCAACGCCCGTCAGCCCTCCCAGGGAGGGGCCACACTGCTGCAGCCACCGAGCACCTGTCGGAGCACCTGTCCGAGTCCCCGCAGACTCGAACTCCCTGGGGGAGGGGCCGAGGCCACACCTCCACCGGCCCCGGCCAGCACCTCGCCTGTCGCCCTTGCACCTCTGGGTGGGACACGCTCCCAGCGGCGCTGCTACCTCCACCGAAGGCACTTTCAAGGCACTGTTTCAATTTGTTAGTACTCTGCTTAAAACAAAAATCTAATGAATGCCCCATTTTCCTAACTGGGTCAGCAGAGCACGCCTTTAATAGCATCCAAGCCGCTCAGCCGCGCATCCTGACACTGCCGGGCACTTTTCCACGCGGGGGGATGGACACCCCTCCCTAGGCCCTGGGTCTCGCCTCCACGGCCAGCGCCCCCCGGCCCCCGTGGAAATCATTTGAAACGCTTTACACATTTCCTGACGGGGCACAAGCTCGAAGGGACCACGGGATTCAGAGACGCATCCGGAAAGTCGGAAAAGAGGGTTCTGCAGGCCACCCTGTTTCTCCCCACGCTGGCACAAGCCCTCACCCCACCGCCAGGGCATCTGAGCAATCCAGCCGCACGTTACATAACCTTCCTAGAGGCAGCACGCTGCTCTCCCGTGACAAACGCCTCAGCCTGGAGCCATCTCGGGCGAGCTGAGACGCTTTCTGGCTTTCCCCATCATCGATAGCGCTGCGGTGAACATCTCGCCCCCCTCCTCTGGAGGAATCTACCTTCCCGGGAGGGGAAGCCGCAGGTCGAGAGGGCTGCGTGTGTCCGTGGCTCCGGACACACTCTGGGGACCCCTTTACCTGCCGAGTGACACTGACTCACAGGGCCACACCACGGGAACTGATTTTCTCTTTCAAAAAATAAAGTAAAATTCTCTCCTAGAGCGAGAAATAAAGAAAATGTGCTTTAACCAGAGAACAATCAACGGGGAAGAGGGAGAACGTCAGAAGGCTAGCGAGAGTGCCGTCCGCAGGAGCGGACCACGAAGGGAGATCCCGTTTCACCCTGAAGGACGCGACGGCACGGGTCAGTTTCTCCCTCCAGCAGAACCAGTGCCGCCAGGCCCGTCCCAGGCCCCAGGCCACGAAATTCCCCCACTGGGCCGCACGAGCTTCCATGAGCTGTGCCCGTGGGCTGGGGGCCAGAGGGAGCCGGAAGACGGGGCCGCCGGTCCCGAACCACCCGCAGACACCGAGACAGGACTGCAGGGAGAACCCGAGGAAACTGAGATCCCAGCGAAACCGGGATTTATGTGACGAGAAAGAGACGAAGCCCTGTGAATACAAGAATCAAAGGGACGGCCCTTGGTGAATGAACAGACACTTCCCACAATCACCCAGGGGTGGGGAGGGAGCGGCGGGAACAAAGGCGGGGACGGCCCCTTTCCAAGCTGTTCGCGGCAGGCGCTGAAAATAGACAGCGGGCGTGCGGCTGTAACCCACCAGCGTTTGCCTCTGAGCTTCCCGTAATTAAACCACAAGCTGCTCACGATGGGGAAGGGGGGCAGGCGGGGAGCCCACGGCAGGGAAGCGCCTCCAGAAACCCCGCAGGTGGTCCCCGTGCCCCCCGAAAAACACATGGCCAAGGGCGCTCGCGAGGCTGCCCCACGTCCGGTGCAGGGCACCCGAGAGACTGCGCCCGGGTCCCGGGGAACGTGGAGGGTCTGGGACGCGCCCTGCAGGGGGGCAGCAGCCCCACCCAGAGTCTGCGGGAAAGAGGGGGCAGGAAACTGAGGCACCACCCTTCTCAGGGCTTCTGGGGGGACAATCTGAGCCTTTGGTAGCTCAGGACATCACCTGTGAATCACAACCGCGGGGATGGCCACGCTGGCGCACGCTGGCCACCTGCTCCTGCACCCCGGGCTGTTCCCCCCACTGCGAGTGAGTCAATGCTCCCCGGCCACGGCCCCACGGCAAGGCTGGCGCAGTCACCCCACGGTGCTGAGGCAGTGACGTCAGCCCAGACAGGTCCAGTGACCTGCCCAAGGCCACACAGCCCCGCAGCCCACACGCACCCTCCGGCCCACTCTGGGCACAGGGCTGGAACGGGACCTGCCTCCAGCGGGTGCTGTGAGCACCAAAGGACCCAGCCCTGAGGGGCCCTGGCTCGGGCCCTGGCACAAGGACGCTCGCTGCACAGGGCGCTATTTAGGAATCGATCTGTGTGCACGAAAGGACTGGCCAAGGCCGGCTCACCACTCTCTGCTCCGAGGGGGCAGGACCCCAGCAGGGTGGGCACGTCCCCACCCAGTGAGACGGCCTCCTTCTACGGCTGAGGGTGCAGACCAGGCGCGGAGCAGGGGACCCCATGACGGCCCACCCTCCACCCTCCTAGGGCCCCTCACTGCGTGCCCCCGGCCCAGTGCAGGGTTCTAGGGAGCTCCCGGGGAGACTGAGGCACAGGTCTGTGTGCGGGGCCTCGGCTGTGTGATCCTGCCAAGCCAGGGCACCCTGAGGGAGGCTGCCCTCCCACCCACCCACCCCGGGCACTCCGCCGCCGAGATCGTGGTTGGGTTCCAGGGAGACGGGGTCCCCACATGCGGCCTCGTCTCGCAGGGCGGTGACGGCTTTGGCAGCAGCAGGGCCTCCTCTCTGAGTTTGTAAGCGAGAAAGCAATGCCAGGAAGCAAAGCTGTCAATCCCAGAATCTGCCGTCAGTGTTAAAAATAGGGGAGAACGTGCCTGGCTGCCAGGTCCCCCGCTGAGGAGGGGGCTGCCCCCTACCCTGCTTCGGCATCTCGGATTGATTTTAAATCGCTCCGGAAAGGGGGCCGGCGCCGAAAACCTGCGCTCCGCAGCCACCCCTGCCCGGCCCCTCACCCATGCCCCTCCAGCGCCCACTCCCCACTCTTGGCCCCGGCGGGCCTCGCCGAGGCCCCGGGTTCCCAAGCGGAGTCCACCATGCAGACTCACCCACGGTCTTCAGGGAGATGAACCAGCTCGGTTCTGCCTGGGGGCATCCCCACCCACTGAGCCCTCGTAATCTGGCCTCAGGGGTGGGCAGGGAGCCGGCCCAGGGCCTGCCCAGGAAGGCCCGGACCAACGGCGGGGCGCAGGGCTTGGAGAACGTCCCCAGGGGGGACCCGCCGGGCGACCACCTCCTTCCAGGCTTCATGGCTGCGGGAGCCTCGGGGGCCCAGGCAGCATCCGGGGCTGCCAGGGGTGAGCGGGCGGCTGGAGGGGGACCAGCCAGCTGGGCGGCGGCTTCTTTATCTTGCTAGAAGGCATGGCACAGCCCGGGGTATGGAGGGTGGCTCCACACCTATTCCCAAGTGCCAAAGAGACTTTGAGGTCCGCTGGTCTTCATTTTACAGCCAATAAAACTGAAGACGAAAGGCTCTCTCAGGACAGCCGCTTCTCCATGGAGTCTTAGCTACAGCGATATTATTGCTGCTTCCTAAAAAGGAAGCCAGAACTCTGGATTTTTATGTGAAATCTCCTGATTTTAAATACCAGCGACTAGTTCCTATTTTATCAAAATGTGCCTTACAGCATGGGCTAAAAGAATCTGTCCGTGAGCTGCCAGGAATTTGGGGGTGGGGGTTTGAAAGACGGGCACTGGCAGGGCCTGGTGGGGGCGGCCGACGCACCAGCTCTCTCTCTGAGCACTCCCCCACGGAGGGAGAAACGGCGCCGCCAGCCCGTCCTCAGGCACGCCTGCCAAGCTGCTTCCCAAAGTGAGTCCCACGGGACCCCGGAGGGCCCTGAGGATGACTGCGCACAACAGGTGCCACGGTCACGTTTGGGAAACGCCAGGTCAAACGCAACTCGGGGGTTTCTTTATTGCAGGACTTACCAGGACCTCGAATGCCACGAAGAGCATCCTGAGGGTCCAAGAAGGGAACAAAGCAGGCAGCGCTTCCAGCGGGATTTGCCCCCAGACCTGAGTTTTGCAGAGCACCCTTGGAACTCGCTGGAATCCAGCACCGGCACCTCTGCCTTGAGGGGCAGACGCTCAGGGTGCAGGTCAGGGACACAGCTCCAGGGGACTCGGGGAAACGACAGGCTCGCCGCTTCCAAGGACGACTCGCACCTCCCTGGGTGACACACTCTGGGCACAACCTCACGTTCAGAATGGGAGGCCCGGTCTCCTCCCTGGGGTGGCCAGCCCGACACCCGCCCGTTCGGAGGCCTTGAGGAACAGGAGCCGGCACGCAGTTCCGGGAGAGCAACTGAGCGGCCCGGTGCAGGGCGGCCTCCCCCAGGCCCTCTACCGCGTGATGAGTCACGGCAGGGGCCGCGCGGCCTGCACAGGGACGGCGGACACTGGACAGAGCCCGCACCTGGCGCTCAGGAACGGTCAGACGCAGGGCGTGGCCCCCGCAGGGCCCGTGACACGGGTATCAACGAGATAGACACGCGGTGGCCGAGCTGCGAGGTGAGGTGGGAAAACACACGGACACCCACAATCCTCCTCCTCCTCCATCGCGCCTGTGTGAATGCTTCCAGTGAGCAGGGCCTGGAGAAGGACACGAGACCCGGATGTCCTCCTGCCCGGTGGGGGCCCGGAGGCTGAGGCCTGGTGACCTGGCAAACCATTGTGTCAACTGTACTGCAGCACAAGCCCGGGCAGGTGCCTCGGTTTACCCCGTCACATGGGAACGCAAGGGCTCCTTGTGTGAGACCTGCACGCATTAGCGCACGTGGCAGCGTTTGGTAGCCGTGCTCTTCTCTCTCTGAAACTTTTTATGGTGGCATTTATCTTGTAAGAATGAAACTGCAGTGAAAAATATGCAGACAGAAGCATCATGCCAAATCTGTTGACAGCTGCCATTTATCAAGTCCTCTGGGCGATGGTATGGGGTAAATGATTTCCCTATGTTAGCTCCTTTTTTTATAAAAAAGATTAATTTTATTTGTGGCGCACTAAGCACATTCGTACAGCTGTGGGGCCTTCGCCACCGTCCGGCTCCAGAACTTTGTCATTTTCCCAAAGCAAAACTCTGTTCCCACTACACACCGACTCCCCACCCCCGCGCCCAGCCCCCGGCACCCGCCACGCTTTCTGTCTCCTCGAACTGGACGACTCCAGGGACCTCAGTGGATTCCCACGGTGCTTGTTCCTGTGTGTCTGGCGTCCCTCGCGACATCATGTCCTCAGACATGTTGCCGCGTGTGTCATCCGTGTTGCCGCGTGTGTCAGCACTTCCTCCTACACTGCCTCCTTTAATCTTCACAGCGGTGAGGTGGTCAGCACTCGGACGGCCAGATGGGCTCAGAGAAGTCAAGCGATGTGCCCCAGGTCACACAGCTCCGCCTGGAACTTGCACCTGAAGATGCCTGCCCTGGAGACTTCTGGCCACGGCACTGCCCTCCTGCCCCCACAGCCACGGAGGGGCCGGAAGGAGCAGCGGTTCTCGTGGATTTTCAAGCAACGGCCCCACCCTTCCCCAAAGGAGGGGCCCACACTCGCTGGGGGCAGGCTCGGGGCGCGCCACCGTCTCTCGTTCCTGCCCTCCAGGCGACGCCCCGAGCCCCTGCAAGGAGCTCACGGGGACACGGCGTGCAAGGCTCCTCGGCCCCCCTCCCCGCCGAGACCCAGGGGGCCTGGCCGTCGCGTCGGAGGTGGGCGTTTTGCCGGGTCCCAGGCTCCGAGTTCCCGCGTGGGCCTCAGATCCACGTGCCTGCGGTTCCTGTGGGTTCGTCCACGGGAGGGCGACTCCGGGTGACCACGTAACTCAGCGTTCTGGGGCACCTGGCCCTCCCGGCCAGCGCCGGGCCCCGTGGGGCCATCGGCGAGCGGGAGAAGTTGGACAGGCCGCACTCGCGAGGCAGCTCCTCGACTCGGGTCTGGGCAGGGCCTGGGCCCAGGCAGGGCTGCGACAGGTGCACGGGAGGGCCGACAACTGTGCCGCTGGGCTCCGGCGACCCAACCCTGGCCCCTTCGCCCTCGGAGCTGCACGTTCTCCACCTGCAAAACGGGCTCCCAGCCACGGCCCGGGCTGGCTGCAGGGGCGGAGCAAGGGACCCAAATGGGAGCAGCTGCACCCAACGGCGACCCCCGGTGCGGATCACTTGCCTGTCTCTGGACGGACTTTCCACTCTGGTGTTTGGATCGAGAGCCCTCGATCCAAACACCAGAGCCTCACACAACAAGACAGGCTTTCCTCCAGGAAAGACCTTCTCCCCACCAAGAGCAAAAGAAGAAAAGTGTCTGTTCTCCTGTCCTCCTCTGTAACAGAACCTGGCCCTTCACCAAGTCACCTGGCTGCCCACAGAGAAGACAGCACTGCCCTTCAAGAAGGGAGCCAGGTGATAATTTCCTGGCAATGGAGTGTCAATAAAAGCAGTGGGACCACTTACAGAAAGTTTCCTTACGGGGCAGGGCATGCCCTTCCCCCACTCCTTTCTCCTTCCTGCTGATTGGAATGGTGATGCAATGGGCAGCGCTGAAGCAGCCACCTTGGACTGCGAGGGGAAGGGGGATGGTGTCCACACATGCCGCAGCAGTAAGACGGAAGAACCCAGGTCTCAGACACCACGGGACACTGCCCCTCCCCTGCACCACCTAATCAGACGTTTATGGAAAAGACACATTTTTAAAAAAATTTGGGATTTTTTTAGTTACAGCCAAACCTCACCATGACAATTAGAGGCTGGCAATGACACAGTTATTAAGGACACAGAGCCTGGGGACCAGGCAGACCAGGTGGAGCGGTTCAAACTGTCCCTATTAACCCTGACTGGCTGCAAGGCTGAGAGTCCCCCCGACCCCCGCCTGGTGGAGAGACAGACTCACAGCCCAGTGACCGCAACCGAACGTGAACGACTAACACAAACCACCGCCCACGGCACTCTGCCAGGCCGTCTGCTCCCGGTCCTGCCTAGTTCTAAAGCAACAAAACACAATCCCTTTTAAAGGCAAGACCTTCCAGGCCACTCTGCACCCGGGGATGTAGGAATCCTCCTGGGGTCCGCTGCCCCCGGGGGAGTGGCAGGTATGGGGTCTGCACAGGTGGCAGAAGGCTCCGAGTGAGACAGGACACCCTGCCTGGTGTGGGAGCTCACGGCCCCTTGTCCTGCTGCGTCTGTGTAGTGCCAAACGGCATGGACGACAGAGAGAGATCACTCCAGCTTCGGCGCTTTAGAGAAAGAATATCCGAACAGCAACTCGGGGGAGCCGACCAACCTCGAGGTCGTCTCAGGGCCGCACTCTGGGGACCAGCTTCCTCAGGACGCCACGAGCGGGGATGACGTAAAGCTGCCGAGGTCGAGGGCACTGCCCGTGTGACGCAGGGGCGGGAGGATCGCAGCGGAGGAGCAGGAAGAGTGGGTGGAGGGCCATTTCCGTGAGGACAGCGTGACAGTCTGCTCTCTGCAACGGCCCCCAGGTTTCCGGGAGCCGTGGTTTCCTGCAGACCCACAACCGGAGCGACTGGGGTGCTAGGGCCCGGGGGAGGGGTCGCCTCTGCAAGGCCCCGAGTCTCCACGTCATCGTCAAGGAGATGAAGCGAAGGTTCTCTGACCCAGCAGGCCACTCGGGGAAGGTTGTGGGGCACCCACGGCCCTGCCCAGGGAGGCAGGGACCTCAGGCCCACTCGAGGGGCCCCCCGGGGTGCCCGCTGCAGAGGCTCCTTCCGCGTCTGGTGCTGGGCTCGTGCAGTGGGAGCGAGCCTTGGTGGGGTCCACCAGGCCCCTGGCAGACCCATGGCGGGGGGATGGGGGAGAGGGAACACAACATGAGAACCCCCCCAGAGCTCTGCAAACGGAGCCAGACTGTTTCTGGGGAGCAGACTGGGAAGCCCCAGCCGGGCGGGGCTGGGCCAAGCGTCCTGGTGCCTCCCACGGGTGCTGGTGCCCGGAGCAGCACTTCCTGGGGAGCCAAGGGCTGGAGGGGTGAATGCCATGGCGGAGCCCCGGCTCCCTCCCCGTGAACCCCAAGAGTGCCTTGGCCAAGGTCACACAGTGAGCAAGATAGGAAGACGCAAAAATTCGAAGCAAAACTGGCGCTCAGTTCCGGGGAGCAGCCTTAAGAGCCTCCTCCGGTTTCCTGATGGCCGAGGGGTCCGGCGAGGCTGCCTCCTGGAGAACGTGAGTGTCCACCCACGGCCGCCGCAGCTCGCGGGGTGCAGAGGATTTCCGGACACGGGTTTTGACACTCAGCAAAAGGAAGGCAAAAGGGAAGGACGGAGGCAAAAGGAAGACGGGGGGACAAGCGGACAAGCACTGTGTCTGCTTCCCAGATTAATTAACTGCCGTCGCAGATTAATACGAACTGCTGACTCCAATGACAGGCACTTCTTCTCCCACTGGCCTAGAGGCCAGAAGTCCAAAATCGAGGTGCCAGACAGCCCCGCTCCGTCCAGGGGCTCTGAGGGGGGACTTCCTGCCCCCTCTCAGAGCCCCCCACAGCTATGAAACCCAGCCCCGATGTTCTCACGATCATCCCTCGAGCTAAGAGGTCTGGGCCTGGCCCTGCCGTCCTAGATCCCAGACACTCTTGGTGACCCACTGGTAAGGAAGGGTGGCCACCTGGCCAGAGGCCGACAGGTGTCCCGTGGCTCTGGCTGCTTGTACCTAGGCCCACTGCTCCTCCTGGATGTCGACAGCAGTCGTAATTAAAAACGTGCGCCCTGCACCTTCCCCTCCCGAATCCAATTTGGTCACGTGACGCAAACTCAGAGGGAACACGCAATGCATTCTAAGCCCCACGGGACAGGCATTTTAACTGCTGAGGAGTAAGCCAGGTTTCTGGAAGTTTTCTGGGTCTAGAATGTTGGGTCTGGGCAAGTTGCCCACGACTCTGGCCCATCTCGGTCACAGTCGCTGCAGGTCCCTCCTCTCTCTGTCCCCCACCTCCTCGCTCAGATCGTATCCTCCCGACTCTTCCAACAACCCCCAGGCGGGCGCCCCAGCCGGCCTCCCCTTCCTGATTCCTGAGCCCCTCAGATTGCAGCTCTAATCAGGGTATCCACAGTCCCCACTACTTAGAACAGGAGTGAAGGAATCCCTGCGTTCAAATCCTGGCGGGGAAGGCAAACTGGCAGTCCTGAGACAGGGAAGCTGCCTCCCACGGCCTGGGGTCTGGCACGTGGTGAGCTCACAAGAAATGAGAAGGGATGGGGGAACGGGTGGGTGGGTGGGTGGATGGATGGATGGATGGATGGAAGGATGGGTGCACAGATGGATGGATGGATAGATGGATGAATGGGTGGGTGGGTGGGTGGGTGGACAGATACGTGGACAGACAAGAGGATGGATAAGATGATGGGTGGGGGGGTAGAGTGGGGGTGGATACATGGATGGGTGGAGAGACGGGAGGATGGAAGGATAGATGGATGGATGCCCTCTTTGGCCGTTTCGCCCATTTCCCCGTCTCTGTGAAGTGTGAGTCTAAGCCTCACTTGGTGCGTTATTTCACTGACAAATCAACAGTCCTGCAAGGGAGGCGTCTGACTCCTGCTTTGCTGAGAGTCGCAAGGACCTTCCACAAAGTCCCATCCAGGAATCGGTGCCAGAGCTGGGATCGAGCCCCTCCCAGGCCTACCCCCACCCCACCCCCCAAGAGGTCTGAGACCCTCCGGCAGGAGCTGACAGAGCACCCTTGGCATGTGGCGGAGACTCTCTCCCGTCATGACATCACGGAGACACCACGGCGTGACTGCCCAGGCTAGCAGACCCTGCTACTCCCCCTGAAGGCTGAAGAACAGCGGTAATAGTGAATCAGGACTTCCGTGAGCCACGAGCCACGTTCCGTGGCTCACACACGCCACTGGGGAGGCCGCCCCCCCCAGCCACGTCTGTCCCGGCCCGTGCACGGGGGTGTCACCGCAGCCTCCACTCGGCCCAGGCGCTGCAGCGTGGACGGCTCTCGGGCCGTGGTGAGCCTTGAGGCACCGTTTGGAGAGGGAATTATTCAAGTCCTCGCGTGCCCGTGACCTGTGCTCCTCAGCTTTCATCCCAGCCCAAATGTGCCAGGAGCTAAAACCGGGGCGAGGGCTGAACCCAGCCCGCGCTCTGTCAAGGCAGCACGGAGCTGCTCAGAAGCGCCCAGAGCGTCTGCTCCCCGCGGCCGCTCATGATTCACTTTAAATGGAGTCATCAAAATTCACTGCCATGTGCACATAAAATAACAGCAGCCACTGCCGCTAAATATGCACAGCGCTGTGTGGCCGGGCTGCGTGTTCCTTTCATCCCGAACCCAGCCCCGTTGGTGGGCAGGGGGCACGGGACACCACGCCTAAAGCCACAGCATGGCCGTGCACCCCACGAGGCTCGTGTCCTCCCCCTGCCCTCGACATCCACCCAGCGGGCTGAGGCGGAAATCCGGGTTGACCCTGCACCTAGCGGCAAGGCGGGTCCCAACCCGGCCACGGCCTGCCATCTTCATGCCCGTGGCTACGTCTCCCGTGGACGTGGCTGTAGCCTCTCAACGCAACCCCTGCTTCCTTCAGTTCCCAGCAAAGGATTCTTCTCAAAAATGTAAATCATGGCAACCCCCTTGCAGAAACCCCTCAAAGGGTGTTCACCACGTTTAGAAAAAGAACCCAGACCCCAGATTTAGGACCATGATGCTCAGTGGACCCGGCTGCCTCCAGCCTAACTTCCCCACCTCTTCTCCTGGACTACGCACCCCCAACCCTACCTGGGTACCCCTGGTACCTGAGAGACCCCAAATAAGTTCTTTCCCACCATGGGGCTCAGCAAGAGCATTTTCAGGAACATGCTGTTCACACATTTTTACACGGCGATTCCTCCTACTGCACAGCCTTCAGTCCAAATGCCACACCCCCAGAAAGGCTTTCCTGAGCATTTTTTTTTTTTTGATTGGGGGGTTAGTCCACCTCCCAAGACTCTCGCTGTCCTTTCTCCACTGTAAGCACTAGTGCTGAGCACGCTGTCCAAAAAAGCTTAGCACATAACTGCTCTGGATGAATGGACGGGTGGGTGGATACACGGATGGATGGATAAGTGGGTAGGCGGGTGAGTGGATGGATACATAGATGGGCAGATGGGTGGGTGGGTGGATGGACAGATGGATGGACAAATAGATGGACAGGTGGGTGAGTGGATGGCTAGATGGATGGGAAGGTGGGTGGGTGGGTGGGTGGATGGATGGATGGATGGATGGATGGATGGACAGACAGATGGATAGGTGAGTAGGTGGGCAAGTGGATGAATACCTGGGTGGGTAGATGGATGGACAGATGGATGGATGAATAGATGGACAGGTGGGCAAGTGGATGGATGGATGGATGGATGGATGGATGGATGGATGGATGGATGGATAAGTGGGAAAGTGGATGGATAGATGGGTTGGTAGGTGGGTGGTTGGATGGATGGACGGACAGTTGGATGGACAAATGGATAGGTGGATAGGGGGGCAAGTGGATGAATACATAGATGGGTGGGTGGATGGATGGACAGATGGATGGACAGATGGATGGATGAATAGATGAACAGGTGGGTGAGTGGGTGGCTCGATGGATGGGAAGGTGAGTAGGTGGATGGGTGGATGGACAAACGGATGGATAGATGGATGGACAGATGAGTAAGCAGACACATGGATGGATGACAGGATGGGTAGATGGGCAGATAGTATCACCCCCAACATAGGGTCAAAGAAATCTCTTCAGAGAAGTTAAGAAACTCCCTGCCTTAAGATGACACACAGCCAGCAAGTGGCAAAACAGGGTCACATCCCTGCCCCTGAAGCTGGCCTGGCCTCCAGGAAGTGAGTCAGCAAGCCCAGGAAGCCTGTCAGCTCACACTGGAGCCTACCCTTGAAGCTGGTGCCCAAGAGAGGCGGGGAGATGCACTCAGCCCTCTCCTCCCATCAGGGCCAAACGCAAGGACAGACCGCAGAGCTCCGGAGCAGAGACCAGGAACCGAGCTCCTGAGCCCACTCATGGTCCGGGCTGGCCGAGGGGACGCCAGCGACTTCCAGATTCAGCTCTGCAGCAACTCGGGCCACCTAGGCTCGGCACGCATCCTCGTGTGTCCTCCAGAGACCCCTGCCGCTCTCCCTCCCTGCGAGCAAACATCCCTGTGGCCCCCGCCCCACCACCTGCCCCGTCCCTTGCTCCCGCCACATGGTCAGGAGTCCCTTCCTCTCGAGAGCGTCTCTGCGCAGCCGAGCCGAGCGCAGCCTCCCTGGCCCGTGGCCCCAGCACACCTGGTCCAGCCGCGTCCTCGCCTGCCCCACGCGCCCCTGGGCTGAGCTCGTTGAGTTTGGGGATTTGCTCGGCTCTGTGCTCGGCACCCCCAGTTGCACATCAGCCTGACTGTCCCCTCATGCGCCCTCTCACCCCTCAAGGCCACGCTGCTGTCACCGGATGTGCCACTCATACCTCTCCCACTGGCCACGAATGTGACAGGCTCGCGCAGGTGAGCCCACACTAGGGCGCTTTGAAGCCAGACGTGGTCCCTGGGAGGCAGGGGACAAGGGCTGAGAATCAGACCGCCAGAGTGCCAGGCCCAGGTCCCCACGGATTCGGACCCAAGGTTTTGCTTTTCTACCAGTTGGAGAAGGAACCAAGACAAACAGCCAAACACGTTGGCCTTCACTGGTCCCCCCGCAGAAATGGAGGAATACCACGTCATGAAAAGTATAAAACGCACACGGAAGCACGCGCTTGTAGTTTGAGAAAGATGTGTGAGGCACAGGCACCGAGTCAAGATCTCGGCTGCTTAATTCACGACCACAAAGCAGCCCCTGTGGTGTGCGTGCGTGGTGTGCTCACGTGGGGGGTATGCGGTGTGTGTGTCGTGTGCGTGCGTGTTTGTGTATGTGTGCTGTGGGTGTGTGGTCTGCATGGGGGTGTGTTGTGTGTAGTGTGTGCAGAGGGGGTGATGTGCGCATGCGGTGTGTTGCGTGGTGTGGGTCTGTGGCATGTGTACACGGTGTGCATGGTGTGTGGTCTGCGTGTGCGTGCGTGTCCGTGGGCACGCCCAGGTGGGGATGCTCTCCAGCCACGGCTCTCCGGGCTCCTCCTGTCCTCTGCACAGCCTTGGGGAGGAGCCTGTGTGCAGCTGAGTCAGCGACAGGCCTCCTCCCACCCGGCCCTCCTCTCCCCTCCTCCCACCCTCCCTCCCTCCATCCCTCCATCCCTCCATCCTCCCTCCATTCACGCGGGGAGCACTGGCGAGCGCCCGAGGTGGCTGGGCACGTGGGGCAAAGCCATGCACAAGACCGGCCCCGAGGAGAAATGTGGCCGCCACAGGGAGAACGGGCGTGTGAGCTGCACCGCAAGCTCCCTTCCTCGGAGCCGTGTGCGGCCCAGGCGACTCTCTCTTCCCGGGACCCCAAGAAGGACGTCTGTCCCTCGGCCCGCCGGCCACACAGCAGGCGTTGCTGTCACCGTGTGCAGGGACGGTGCTGACTTGCAAGTGCAAGGTGACGACTCCCACCAGCCTCTAATCAGGCCCCGGGCCCGCAAATCCCGCCGCCTCCCTGCGGGCTTCTACCCCGAGGTTGCAATGTCACATCTAACGGCAGGCCCTGCCGTCACGCCTCTGCTTCCAACTGGAAATAAATGAGTCTCAGACCCACTAATGGCTGTGCTCCTCCAGCCTGTCCTCTTAAAACGGGTCATGAAGGACGAACGCTTTTAAAAAACCATCAAACAAGGGCGGGAAGGGCGGGGATGCCTGGAAAGCGCATTGGGATGAAAATGCGTGTGTTCCCCTACGCCGCACGGCACTGAAATCCAAGCTCTGAATAACTGTGTGTTCTGACAGAAAACACTCCCAGCCCGACCAGCACCTGAACTTGCATCAAAACATGACTTCAATCAAAATTGTCCTCAAGAGTCTCCATTGGTAGAAAACAGTTTTTTTTTAGGTTAAAATTAGTATTGAAAAAAAAAAAAAAAACTTGTGCAAATGCCCTCCCAGACTTCACTGCACCGGGCAGGCCTCTTCCCCAAGCCGGCTGGCTCTGCCGCCCAAGCACAGGGTGTGTTTCCCTGAGTCCTCCCGCCCGTGCGAGCACAGCGCCCCGTCCCTCCGCAGGCTGTGGCGTCCGTGCTCCCCAGGGATCCTGGATTCGACCCAAAAGAGGTCTGCAAGTGGCAGCTACACGTCCTTTCATCCGTCCACACAGACTGTGCCAAGAGCCACGGCGTGCCGGGGTGGAGGCTGCAGGAGAGAACGAGCCGAGCACAGCCCCTGGTAAGTAAGTGCAGGGATGAAAGAATGATCCAACCGGGGGGAGAACCACAGGACCAACAGAGAGGGGTGACCACGAGGAACAGGGGCAGCCCACTCTGCACGGGGTGGCCCAGGAGCAGAAGGGGCACGGGGGCAGAGGCGCAAGGTCAGGCGAAGATCTGGAAGGCTCCAGTCGCACAGGGTGTCCCAGGCCAGGAGGAGTCCAGAGCGGATACGAAACCCACCGCGGTGAAGTGAGTTAACAGGGAGGGGTGTGTGTAACACAATCCGATTTACATTCTTTGTGGAAAGATCCCTCCTCCCGCTGCAGGGGTGGGGCCTGGGTTGTGGACGGGAGGAGTGGAGACGAAGAGCCCAGCTGGGTGGCTACTGCACTGGTTCATGTAGTCTGTGCACGGGATGACAGAGGCAGGCTTGGGTCGAGACAGTGGAAATGGAGAGAAGTGGGATGTGCTAGCAGGGTTTTGGAGTTGGAGATGGGACAGGATAGGATGATGGCTGAACAGGGGGTACAGAAGGGAACCACTGAGGTGCTACTCGCATTTCTAGCCTGGGGCACTGGGTGGACCGTGGAGAAAGAGGAATCCATGTGCTTCCTGGTGGGGAGGAGTTTGGTTTTGGACACGCTGCATTAGAGGAGGCCTTTGGGGGCCCTACGGGAGGGGTCACTTGGGCAGCTGGACGCAGAGTCTAGAGCCCAGTGAATTGGAGGTAGGAGTTTGGGAGACACAGACTCGGAGCTGCCTTTGCTAAACCACCTGGTTCAGGCCCTCAGCCTGAGCGGGAGACGAGCCGCCTTGTCTCAGGACGCAGGGACTCAGGTGGGAGCGGGGACTGGGGCGGGCGCGGGGACTCGAGTGGACACGGGGTCTTGGGGAGACGCAGGGACTCGGGCAGACGTGGCTGAACAGGCGAGAGCTGGGGAGCAGGGCAGGGGCCACCCACAGGATTCAAGGACCAGGAAGCGTCTACCTTAGACGGGGTCTGAGTGGGGCTTTTCAAACCTGGGTAGAAGCCCGAGTGCTGTCCCATTCCAGGGGCAAATCAGATAAAAAGAATTTGGAGGCCGACAGGTGAGAGAGGCCTCCAGTCACAGGGAGTGCCCTGGGTTCTGCCACCAAGTTAGAGAGGCTCTGTGAGGGTCCCCTCTCCCCGTCAGCTCTGCCCACACTGCTGGTTAAGTCCCTGTCCCAGCTGACCTGAGCATCTGCTGATGTCACATGTGCCAGATGCCCACGCTCCCCCCATGCCACCCAACACAGCCTGTCCTCAGTCCCGCCCATCCAACGCTGGCCACGCCTGGATGAGCCCCGAGTGTGTCCTGCTCACTCCTCTGGGATGCCCGTGAACCCCCAGGATGGCTGGGAGGTGGAGGACGCAGGTTCCCAGGGGCTCCCCATGTCCAGGGTTCATCCGCCTGCTCTCATGGCAAATCCTGTCCCAATAAAGGTAGAATTCAGAGTCCAAAATAACTCAGGCTGGTGGAAATACGGCTCTGGCCTGCTCTGGTGTCCCCTTTCAGATGCCACCTGGATATTCTGGGCTGGAGCCACAAGAAGAGGTACCAGGTACCCCATTTTGGCCTCTTGATACCAACTAAGAGGAGGGCTAGGGTAGGACTGTGCCCCCCGCCCATTCATATGTTTGAGGCCCAACCCCAGGACCTCAGAAGGTGACCTTACTTGGAGATGGAATCTTTACAGAGGCCATCGAGTTAAGGCAGACTCATTTGGTGGGCTCTGATCCAACACGACTGCTCTTCTTCCAAGAGGAGGAGATTTGGACAGATGGGGAGGGGCCGTGTTGAGATGGAGATGGCCGGCTACAAGCAGGGACGGAGGGGTTGGAAGGAACCAACCCTGACGACACTTGATCTTGGACTTCTGGCCCCCAGAACTGAGAGAGAATGAATTTCTGCCGTTTCAAGCCACCTGGTTCATGGTACTTTGTCACAGCAGCTCTACCAAACTAAAACAAGGAGCCACGGCATCACCTGTCCCTGCCCCTGGGTACCTGCACCCAGGTACCTGCCGAGAGCAAGGGGTGGACCGTGCGGTCCCAGACCACACCCCCGTGTCCACGCTCTTCCTTGAGCTCTGGTCACCAGGAAGGCAAAGGGAAGAGGTGCTTGCACAGGGGCCCGTCATTTTGGAAAGTGAAACCCAGCTTCCGTTGCCGTAGCAACTCCGCTGGGACTCTTGCTATTTGCACATTTTGAAATTGGAAGGGTGAAGCGAGAAAGGAAAGGGGGGGGGAGAAAAATGAGGGAGGTGGAAGCGTCCGGGGGTAAAAGAACGGAGGAGAAGCAGCAAGAGAAGTTTAAGAAAAATCCAGCTTCAGATGGGTGACCATGTCTGTGCTTGCTGGGCTCCGAGCAGGACCCAGGTGCCCAGTAACTTCCCACATTAAGTCGTGGTGGCTCCAGCCAGGTGTCAGCCCAGGTCCCTCATGGTCAGAGGGGAAACTGAGGCCCAGGGAGAAGCGTCCCAGGCAAGACCACCCTGTGACCTTGGGGCGTGTCCAGGTAAAACCAGCCACACTGGGGGGACGGTCTCTAGCCTCACACCTGACCCAAGGTTTGTGCCACCTCCCTAAAGTTGCGTGTTGAAATCCTAACCCCAAATGCGATGGTTTTACAAGGGGGGCCTTTGGGAGGTGATTAGGTCACGAGGTTTCACGAAACCCTCTTGAACGGGTAAGTGCCCTTATGGAAGATACCCGGGGAGGTGCCTGGCAGCCTGGTCTGACTCCGGCCTCAGACCTGTGGGAACAAATTCCCGCCGCTCCCAAGCTGCCCGTCTGTGGTGCGCTGGCGCAGTGGCCCGGGTGGACTGGGACCACCTTCCTTCCAGACCCCAGGAGGGCACCGCCCAGGAGCGGGCTGGCGCGGCCCCCAGGATGCCTGTGAAAGGACCTGCCGCCCTGTCACGGGCACCAGGGAGGGAAGCCACGCCGGGGGCCGGCTCATGGCACTCGACTTTTCTCACCAGACAGGCCGCTGTGGAGAAAAGAAAAGATGCTACGGAACTAGGTGATGTCTAAATTTAGCCCGACAGAGAATCTGGAGCACGCGAGCACAAATACTATCCTGAAGGGCCGCGGGAGAGAAGACAATGGACCTGGGGACAGAATTCGTCTGAGAGTAACCGAACGCGGGTGGCCCTTCTGAGAAAGTTCGGAAGTCGGTGGATGCAAGGACCCGGTGACACGGAGCTTCCGTGGCCCAGCACGTGGCAGGTGGGGCCACTTCGCCCCCTAATAACCCACCTGAGGGAGGTGCGTGGCGGGGGGGCAGGCCGGCTCAGCAGCGGAAAGTGAGGCAGAAGTCACTCATCTCCAAAATCACCCTGAAACCCCAGCGAGGGCCACAGGATGTGCTGGCAGGCACCGCCTCCTGCTGCAGCCGGACAGGACCTGCTATCTTCCTCCAGCACCGAACCCCACAGGAGCCCCAGGTTCACTCCTTCATCTGCTCAGCGGAAACAAGCACCTGTCTCTACCAGGTACGCCTCTGCCCCGGCACGCCGTGTGGCAGAAGATGCCCAAGGTTCCGCCCTCACGTGACCTCAGCTGCCAGGTAAAACACTTGGCTTCCGTGGGTGGGGACTTGGCAGTCCCAGCCACTGGCACGGCCCCCTCAGGAGAGCAACAGCTGCTTCACCCCCGGGCCCTGCAGGTCCCTCCCGCTCCCCTTCCGTTCCCTCTTCCCTGATTGCCTCAGTTTCCCAGTGCTGCACCACCTGCCTGTTCCCAGGGCCTGCCCAGCACACAAGCCCTGAATTCCGTGTGCTGAACCCCTCTGTCGGAAAGGCGGAGGGTGTCCCTGTGTTCTGGACCAGCTCTCACCTACACGCCACAGGGCACAGCCTGCTCAGGTCTGCACGCTGCCGGCGGGACTCGGGCACCAACCCCAGGTGACAGCCCCGAGTCACTCCCTGCCGTCGGAAGGCAGAACACAGTACATAAAACCCAGCGGCCACATCCCACTGCTCCCTTTGGCACCAAATGGCAGAGGGCAGGGAGAGGAATGGTTTTGGAGGGGCCAAGACACAAGGAGACAGGAAGGCAGGAACTTAGCTCCATTTTTGAGAGAAATGGTAAAAGAAGAGCCACACCCGGGTAATTAGGATTCCATGGCCGCCACAGGGAGAACAAGGTGCCGCCCACGTAAGAACAGAGCAGATAAGACTAAGAAACATTCGGGACATGACATTTGGCTACGAAGAAAGCTTCCAAGTGTTCTTCTGTGTTGATCTCCCGGAAAGTCCAAATTGCAATTGCTGCGACATCAGTACTTCCAGCACCAAAGGTTCTCAATGTTTGTACTTGGGATCCGAGGACAGCAATTGACAGGGAGTGAGGATGAAACAGCTAGTCCTGTCTCAGCAGGAAAGACTGTTCTTATCCGTTCATGAAAGGGGCCAGACACAAACAGGCCAACAAGCGGGACGCTTATTTCTAAGGGTCTGTTTTTGCTGGAGTTTTCCTGGGTCTACCCAGAAATTTTCACCTGGTCACCAGATGCAGCTCAACATCACAAAGTTTCTGTGCAAAAGGGGCAGTGTCCCCGTGTGAATAGAGAACGAAGCCCCCGTTGGGTCCCAGCCAGGGCGGGCATGCCGGACCAGTGGGACAGAGAGCGGGCGAGGCCTGGCACATTCCATCCCTAGTAGCTGCCACCCCACACCCTCGATCCCTGGAAAAGGCCTCTCTCTGCATTCCTTCCTCCGTGGGGCCACCACGGAGCCCCAACCAGGCAGCCTTCACACCTTCCCCCTGTCCCCGGAGAATCACTTCCAGGGTGAAGGTCACATTCGCTCTTGTGATGCAGAGATGCCTGCAACCTGGGGACTTGTGCTCCAAAAGCCGGCCTGTCAGCTCTCGAGGGCCCGAGGGCCCTTCCTCAAGGAAACATTTCCACGAGTGGTTCTCTAGGGCAGCCACCCTCCACAGGAGTTTTTGGACACAGCACGGGCACTGGCCAGGCCCTTGCCGGACCTGAGGACATCTTGGAGTAGGAGGGAGGGCGTATCCACGAGCCCCAGAGGTTTCCTCCACTCTCTCACTGGGCCGCCCCAGCAGATACGGGAGCTGGGGCTGACACTCGGGAAGCCAGACGCCACTCGGAGACTGTCACAGACACCTCCGTGGACAGCACAGAGGGGACCAGGAGCCTGTCGTCCAGAGGGATCCGAATCAGACCAGTTGTGTTTAGAAAAGAGAGGGAGGTCTCTCAGGAGAGGGGTTCCCCACTCGGATTCTCCCATGTTCTAGAACACGAATGTGCTAGTCCTAAGTTCACATGTTTCCCATCCAGGCAGGGGACATGGAGCGGGTGCCAACGAAAGGACTCTCTCACCCAAGTCCTCCAACGAACCCAGAACAGACGGAGGTCGCCAACGAGGGGGCTGCTAGAGGCTCAGCCCGCTGGGAGAGGCTGGGGCCGGGGTCCTGCCCACAGAGGACAACAGGCAGGAGCACTTGCTGACAACGGGTGGCCGTGTCCACCTGCCGGGGAGTGCAGCGCAGGTGGTGAGGGCCAAGGGATGGACACAGGGCGAGCCAGGGCCACTCATCCCCAGTCTGCATTCAGGCTCACGCTACCTCCGGCCGAGAACGCCTCCCCGGGCCACTGCCCTGAGGCGCGTGGGGACACATAGCCACGCTGCCTTTAGAGAAACGCCCTCCAGCTTTGCATTCATCACCCACGGAACCCAGGGCCAGGCAGACGTCGCGTCTCACCCCAATAAAAGCTTTAACATTTACCCAGCAGCACGGAGTCATTACTCTGTGAGAATATTCTACTGCTCTGACCTTTATGGTGGGGCTTCTCTGTGAGGTTTCCAGGGAGGCGTGTTAGTGGTGAGCCCGGCTGCTCCGGGGCCGTGGCCCGGCCCTCCCGCACAAGTGGGGCCCGCCCCCCACCCGCCCGGCTGCCGGCTGTTTGCCTTCGCCCGGATTTCACGCACTGACGGTGTATTTGCCGACACCTAATTCCATCGCCGACGGCTGCCTCCCTCTAAATTGATCGGTGTCAATTCTGGGCAAACAGTTTGGTGGAATTTCCAGCGGGGCCGCCCATGCTCATTATGCAAATGGCGCCTGCCTGTCACCAGGGGCCGCGCTGGCAGGAAGCGTCTAAACTCCTTAGCATTTGACAGCGTAATTGAAAACACAAATAGGATGGAGACTCCCACTCCCTCACTCCAGACAGCCAGGCCCCGAGCGCGCCTGCTCGGAAGTACGGTGGCTCACTTGGAAACAGAGGCTGCTCAGGGTCAGGAGGGGAGCTGGGATGGGTGTACAGACACCTGCCCTCGTGGACTGTGTGAGCCGGTCCCAGACATGGCTGGGATCATACCCTGCACCTCCTATGAGAAGCCAGGCCAAGTTACACCAACTCCCCGGCCTCAGTTTCCCCATCTGCAAAATGGGGATAACACCATGATAATCACCATTGCTGTAAGCCAGACCAGGCGATTCACTTGAACCATATGAGGCTGTTGGCTGTTACTTATCCCATGACACAGAGGAGGCAACTACGGCATAGACAGGTTAAGTAACTTGTTCAAAGCCGCACAGCCCGTGAAGGACAGAGTCAAGATGCAAACCAAGAACATGGGCCATGGAGGCCATAGCCTGTGTGTTGAGCTGGGCCGTGTCCATACCTGACACAACCGGTTGTCACACCCTGAGGAGGCAGCCCAGGGCCTCACCCACACAGAAGCACGGTCACAGGAGCTGCCGCTGCCAGTCCTCAGCCGTCCCCTCCAGGCCAGGGCTCTGGAGCAGCTGCCTGGAGAACCTTGCACCTCCTCCTCTCGTCCTCGGCGGTTCTCTCCTGCGGGGCCGCCTGGCTCTCGCCTAGGAACCGCCGCCCGGGGAACGCTGTGTGAGAGCAACCCACTGGCAGAGGCCGCGTCCAGGCGGGCACTGGGTGTGAGGGGCTGAGCTGTGTCCTCCCCCCCAAACCCGTGTGCTGCAGCCCTAACCCCCAGGAACTCGGCACGTGACTGTGTGTGGAGACAGGGCCTTTAAGGAGGCAAGTAAGTTACAGTGAGGCCGCTGAGGTGGGCCGCGTCCCGTGTGACTGGTGTATTGACCGGAAGAGGAGATTAGGACAGACACACGCAGGTGACGACCTTGTGAGGACACAGGGAGAAGGCGGCCGTCTGCGAGCCACGGAGAGGGGCCTGGGGAGGCGCCCACCCCGTGACACCTATCTCAGACGTCCAGCCTCTGGGACCGGAGACAATAAGCATTTGTCGTTGAAACCGCCCGTCTGCGCTGCTCTGTCGCGGCAGGCCGGGCCAACGGACACAGCGAAGAACCCAAGGACCTGCCCCAGAGTCCTCCAGAGCAGCAGGTGTCCACAGCGTCCTTTGCCCTTTGGCCAGAGGATGAAGGGCACACGCTGACCCGCACGTTGTTAAACCTACCGGGACTGACACAGCCCCACGGGCCCCAGGCCGGGTGGTGGATGCTCCCGGCCGCGCTCGAGTCTCAGGGCAAAGCCCTCCAGACCTCAGCCCCCGGCTGGCTCTCCCGCCCTGCCGGGCTCGGGTGCAGAGCTTTCCACGGCGTCCAGGGCTGGAAAACTGACTGCCAGGAGGGGCCACGCTCCGGTCAGTGACCGCTGTGTGACACAGTGGCCGGTCTGTCAGGCTCGTGCGTCGTCCTCCCCCAGACAGGGGGGTCGGCCGTGGTGGTGGTGGAAGACAGGATGGAACTGTCACAGCACTCACAGCCACGCTGGCAGCTCCGTCACCGCCGGGTCAGTGCGTAGGGTCTTACTGCGATTACTTGTGCGGCCTCCCTCCGCCTGAAGGCCCCAGGCTCTGCCTCCTCACACTCAGGAAACCCCCACGAGAGCCGACAGTGTCCCCCCAATCCATCCCCACCCAGGACCCACGGATGGGGCCTTCAGGGGACGTGGGGCTGCACGGAGCTGCAGGTGGGACTGGTGAGATGAAGATGGGGTCTCGCCAGGCTAGGGTGGACCCTACATCCGACAGCTGGTGTCCTGACACGGACGGGGGGCCCGGGACACCCTGGAAGGGTTTTAGGGCGAGTGGAACAGCAGAGTCTGCATACTAATGTGCACTCTGGCAGCAGCGTGTCCGCTTCGAGGAGCAAAGGGACACAAAGCCGGGCGAAACCCCGTGCCCCCTGCGGCACTCGGGCCAGGCGAGCGGAGACGAGAGCCCCAGCAGGAGGGAGGGCGGGCGGCCTCACGAAATACTTAGAGGGAAGATGGAAGGGTCTGGCCCCGAATTGCTGGGGAAGGCGTAGGTGAGGGCCAGGAAAGATGGAAGGAGGCCGTGGGTCTGGTTCTGTGCCGCACGGAGACGGGACGCCCAGGAAGGAGGGCTCGCCGGCCGGGAGAGACGCTAGGGCTGTCGCCGCCACCGCCTGCGGGGCTCACACAGCAGAATGCATCCTCTCACGGTGCTGGGGGCCGGTGCCCTTCCAGGCTGAGAGGGAGAACCTGCTCCAGGCTCCTCTCCTGGCTCCAGTGCTTTGCCGCAACCCTTGGCTTTCCTCGTCTTGTAGAAGCGTCACCCTGACCTCTGCCTTCATCTTGCCTGTAGTCCTCCCCGAGCGCACCTGTGTCCGAACTTCCCCCTTTTCTCAGGCCGCCAGTCCTACGGGATTAGGGCCCACCCTAATGACCTCATTTGAACTTGATTACTTCTGTAAAGACCCCATCTCCAAATAAGGTCACGTTCTGAGATACTGGGGTTACATTCCAACCTGTGGATTTGGGGATACACAATTCATCCCATAGCAGCGGCACCCGGAGACTGAGGGTCGGGGCTGGCTGGGTGAGCGGCTCCTGCAGGAAGGAAGTCAGAAACTTGGAGGCTCCGAGCAGAGGTCACAGGGAGGATGCTACCAGCTGCCAGCTCAAGGGGTCCCAGGTACCAGGGGAGCAGAGGGGGATGTGGAGGGGACAGGGAGCAGAGTAGGGCAGTAGCTGGACCTGAAGGCCACCCCGCCCACCGAGAGGGACCGCACAGCCTGCCCTCGCACCCTCTGGGTGTTGAGGCCACACCTGTCACCGAGGGAACCCAAGACCGCCTGGAGGGAGGGGCTGTGCCTGGGACGCCGTGGACTCCCCAGCGTGCTTGCTGAACAAGCCCGGAAGGGAAAGAAAAGAAACTGAGGCTGAGACAAATAACGACCACATCCTAGACGGAGAGAAACCTGGGAGTTCACGATGAAAGACCAGGATGGCCAGACACCCCCAGGTGCTCGGGGGACCCGGCCGGCTCCACGGCAGACCACAGCAGCGCGGGAGTGGGGACGAGCAGCTGGGAAGGAGGCAGAGTCCCTGTTTGAACTTGACTGAGCGATTCTTTGAAGACATCTGAGATTTCCATATACGATTTCTATTAATATTTAAAGCAAGATGCATCCCATCCTCCATGACAACACCATCTTGGAAGAAGCCTTTGAACTACTTAAAACGTAGGCCCAGGGTTATTTTTGGATTAAGAACTCTGTTGTTCATTCAACAAACACAGAGCCTCGGTGCCGTCCCTGCCAACCACTGCCCGGCCAGAGGTGTCTTGGTGTGTGCACGTTGCCGGCTTCTGTGACAATAACACGGGGCATATGCTGCCTATTCCGTCACACTGCCCGGGGGGGGGGGGGGGGGCGGGGCAGCGTCCCCTCGCCAATCACAGGAGGGGTTCTGCAGGGGACGGATGGATAATCACACTAAGTAGGATAAATAAACACTATAAATAGGCCCAAAGCAGTTCAGGTCAAGCCTGGCTGCCAATGAGTTATGGAAAAGCTTTCACTTTTCAGATTTCTTCGCAGATGAAGGGTTGTGGGTCCTGCATCCGTCTGAGGCCGTCACGTGGGCGGGCGCTCGGCGGCTGTGCGGCCTGGAGGTGTGGGGCCGGCGGGTGAAGACAGAGTCCCCAGCTTACAGCGTGCAGAGGAGACGGGACACACAGCGACGAGGAAGAAGAAAGTCGTGCATGGAGGGGCAAGCTAAGTAGGACAGGCTTTGAGGTGGAGGCCTGGCGGGGCAGGAAGAACAGGCTCCTTCTCCGGAAGCTCACAGTGGCCATGGAGGGTGGAAACGTGAAAGCAGCTGGAGGGAGGGAGGAGAGACCCCCAGAATGTGGGGCGCTCTACACGCCACACTCAGGGGCACACGGGGTCCCAGAGCCACGTGGGATGGGAGATTTGTCCACGGACCACATTCTTCCCTGCACACCCACGGGTCCCTCTTCACTGCCATGTTGGCCAACTGAAAACTGGCGTGTGGCAGCTCTCACCCCTTGCTGTCTGAAGGGTCTTGGGGGCTCCTTTGCCTGGTGCGGCCGTCTGGGGTCACGCTCGAGCAGGGCAGAGCTTGCTGGAGGCAGGGCGCCCGAGACGCCCCCAGGAACCTGGTTCCGCGGGGCAGGAGGAGCAGATCCCACCATCTGCCCCTCCACGTCCCCCACGGAACGTGAGAAAGGCTGGGGACAGTTCCAGGTGCCACAAAAGAGGATGAGGAGAGACGACTGCCACGTCCATCCTGGTGCCCCTGCCTGGCTGCCTGGCGGTCCCCAAGGAAGGGGAAACCTGCAGTTTCGACCCTGGCAGTTTATAGGATGATGTTTGTGGTTCCCTAAAAACAAAGCACCGTTGCCATGGCAACCGCGGCATCCCAGAACGCAGAGGCTATTCTGAGACACTAAACAATGAGTTTTGCCTCTCAAATGGATTCGCTGCCATTTGCCGGGGGAGCGCCCGCTCACATCCCTGACACGACCCGTGCACAGAGGGAGAGAGGGCGGCGCTCGTGAGGCCCAGACACGCCCGGCTCCCAGGAGTCACGTGGGTTCACGGGACAAGGGGACTCAGCGACCTGAGACGCTCTTAACAAGCAAAATAGAAAGCAAAAAAAAAAAAAAAAAAATGGCGGAGATGAGGCCGGAAGCGGGCAGGAGCCCCGACCCTTCCCCCAACGGCTCGGTGCAGCGGGAGGCGCTACCGACGCCCTTTGGGGCTGTTTCGCCGGAGGGACACTCTCCGGCCCTGTCCGGGATGTTTCTCTTCTTCGGGGTCGCGGCAAGGGTCGAGACAGAGGGCAGAGTCCGCAGTGACCGCCCAACCCAGCCTCTTCGCTCTGCACGGCCGGACGCCTTGCTCACAGCCGCCCTCTGCTTTCCCGAGCCGCCAAATCTTTGCCAGTTCACGAAAATCTTTTTTGTCGTTTGTGACTATCTCGGAGGAGTAGGACATTAACTGGTGATGCCAGTTAGGACACCAAACAGCCTTTGTTCCCAGTGCCGGCCACCTGTCACTAGCACGCGGAGCAAAGGGTCCTCGACACAGCCCACGGGCGGTCAGAGACAGGAACGCGGGTGACCAGGGGTGGCACGGTGTGGAGCGGGCTGGGGCAGGCTCCAACGCAAACCATGTTTTTGAAGGAACCAAAGAACACACATGTATAGTACAGGTATATCGCACCTGCTATTCACCAAATGCCCACCCTGTACCAGGCACCGCTAAGCACTTCACATTTGTGACCCAGTTTCCAACCCCAACGTGGCTGACACCCAGAGCAGACCACGTCTAACAACCCCTCTTCTGTACTGCAAAATTATTTTCTATAATAGTCATGTAACGACCATCATTTCCTTGATCCATGCGTTTTAAAACAAATCATTTTCAAAGAATGGATGTTGATTTTAAAGGTATCATCCAAATTCAATAGTTCATGTAAGCATTGCATTGTCTAAAAAAAAAAAAAAAAAAAAATCATTCCAGCTTGCAGTTCACATCGGCCAATGTGTTAAATTTTAAACACAAATGCAAACTCCAAGTGGCCACTAGAGCAATAGCCTGGAGGAGGTGCAAACTCTCTTTGTCTTTCTAGTCACCGAGCGCTCGTGTTTGTCTCCAATCTGCCGTTCCGCGGCAGGAATGCCGAAAACGACAGGGCAGAGACCAGAACTGTGGAAAAGCCAGCCCCGGCATTGTGGAGCCTGTGGACTTAACCCCAGCCTGCAACAGCGGTAGCTGAGCCCACCTGCCCCCGAGGACTGCCACGTAACCTTAACCAGAGTTCTCCAACTGAAGGATGAGTTATAACGAGGTGCTAATATCAAGTTGACAGCTACATTATTAAAACTCAACCGCAACTGTAGCGATTGCTTAGAACGTAGACCACAGCTGAGAGGAGAATTTTGTTACTGGGCATGTACAGAAGTGTGTGTGTGGGGGGGGTGATGATTATAAAAAGAAAATAGACACGTAGCTGGTTTTATTGTCCCTTGGAACTCTCTACAGACAAGGTGTCCTCTTATCTTCTGCACCCGGCGGACAGCTCCGTCCACCTGCCCTCGGCACAGCTCTGCCTGTGACACACGGTGGACGCGTTGACATGGTGTGTCTGTTCATAAACAGGGAAGCCGGGGTTCAGAGGGGATGCTTTACTAACACAGGTCACAGCAGGCGACGGTGTCTCTCAGGGATTGTGCAATTTGAGAGAGAGAGAAAGGAAACTCCCCAAAGGAACAGATGGCTGCTCTGAGCACACAGTAGGGTCTCAGGAGATGCTCTGAGCCAGCTGTCTCCAACCTTTTTGGCACCAGGGACCAGTTTGATGGAAGACGATTTTTCCATGGACCAGCGTGGGGGATGGTTTCAGGATGATCCAAGCGCATTACACTTATTGTGTAGTCAGACCTCTCTGCTAATGACAGTGTGTATTTGCAGCTGGTCCCCAGCGCTAGCATCACCGCCTTAGCTCCACCCGAGATCGCCAGGCATTAGGTTCTCTTAAGGAGAGCCACCTAGAGCCTTCTAATGCCGACAACTGATCTGGCAGGAGGCGGAGCTCAGGCCGTGGTGTGAGCAATGGTGAGTGGCTGTAAATTCAGATGCAGCTTCACTTGCTTGCCCCATCCCCCACTCCCTGCCCACCTCCTGCTGTGCGGCCCGGTTCCCAACAAGCCATGGACGGACACTGATCCACAGCCCGGGGGTTGGGGACCACAGCTCTGAGCGACAGAGGTGGAATTCCAGCCGAAGGAGCTGGCATTTGAGGCAAGGCACCCTGTCCTAGCAGCCGCCCCAATGTCCTGCCCCGGGGTCCGCCTCTCAGCCCGGCCCAGCTGGGTGCTGGCTGACAAAGGTCCTCACGGGCCGGGCCGTGGGCAATTCCAGAAGAGGCTCAGTTCCACTGAGACCCTAACAACTGGAACACAGACATGGCCCAGCAAGAAATGAGTAAATATTACTCCTTGCTCCGGCCACACAATTTTGTCTTATCTCTTCCCCATTGATATTTTTATTTCTTTTCTAGGTATCCAAAAGAATACTGGTGACTCACAACAAAAGGAAGACTACATGGTGTTCTTAAATTTTGTTTTCCTTTTTAGAGTACACTGACACCAGGTTTTTGTCTTCTTCTGAACTGAGAGCTCCAACAGCAAGGAGGGGACCCGATGGGCACCTGCCAGGGTCAGGGCCGGGGGACCAGGATTCCTGTCCTCGCTGCGGGCTGGTGCCCGTGTGATCTGGTTAAGTCACCAGGCTTCCCAAGACGACGTCTACAGTGACCACCTGCCGTGTTGCCAGCACTGGGCTCCTGGCCTTCTATTCTTCCGCATAACGCCCTCCCTGCCTGCTGGCTGTAGGACGACCACGTGGCCTGAACCGGCCACTGGCCTGGACGTGAATGAAGGGACCGTGACTTAAGGGAAGGATCCCAGCTCCCTGCCCTCACCCCCGGCTTCGGCAGAGCTCTGTCCTTCCATCCTGTGCTATTTCCCCTTCTTTACTTTTCCAGGTGCTGTGCGTTTCTGAGACCCCAGGAGTCTGGTAGAAGGAAAAGAAAATGAACACCTTTGGCCACCATGACTGGCTCGGGGATGGGCCGATCCAAAGTCCTGTCACCTGCTGAAATCCCGATGCCCCGATCAGAGCAGCAACGAGTCAGGGGCTCGCCCACGGCAGAGCCGGCCGGAGGGGAGTCGAGTTCAGAAATGGAGAGATGGATACATTCTGGGAACGTTGACTACAGAGAGAAATGAAGCTTTCTCTCCTGCGGCAGGAAAGGACGGGTCTGAAAAGTCGGCGACTTATTTAACAAGAACTTGTCGGGCACCTTCTACATACCAGGCACCACGCGGGCCGGGAGCTGGCGAGTGGAGCAGACGCGGCCCCGCCCTGGCGAGGGATGCCTGGCGTCTAGCGGAGAAACAGGAGGGAGAGTCGGTCAGTTTTTCTGAGAACGACTCGCCGGCTCCTGGGAGCTGGGCTGCCGGACACCCAGGGGCAGGAGGAAGGGACGCCGGGCCAGGCTGAACCGCGCTCTGCAGAAGACAGACGGCGCTGGGGGTGGCCCCACACCTACGACACGCCTGAAACGCACCGCGGCGCTTTACCCAAGTTTCGCAGGGCAGTGCACACACGGCCGCCTCTCGCTGAGCTGGAGTGTAGACGGATCTCCACGGAGAACTGGGAGTCGGGGGCTAGACGACCCAGTCATTTAGAAAGCGGGTCCCTGGACAGACTCTGATAAAGTCCCAAGGCCGGGCCGTGCCTCTCCCAACTCCCCCTCCAAACGTGAACACTCAGAGCAAAGGTATGGGGCGTCCCTTGCCAGCTTCCTGCCCCAGGGTGCTGTCCAGGACAATTTGCCATATCAGTGGGGTGGGGTTCATACCCTCACTTCAGCACGCAGGAACCCAGGGTCCCCATGGGCTGCATGACACGCCTGGACCCAACCCACCAAACTCACGGCATCCCCTTGTGAACAGGGGACGGCGGGGGACTGGAGCCTGCCCCTGCCTGGTGAACGAGTCCCGAGAGTTTGCCGGGAGAGGGGGGCTTCCCTCTATCCTCTGCCCAGCTCTCTCTTGGGGATACCAGGGCTGGAAGCAGCGTCCTGTCCTCTGGCTCCCGCGAGCTCTGCCCACGAATGCTGACTGAATGATGTAAGAGAAGGTCCCGGTTCTGGGGTCCCAAACTCCCCCTCCAGCTCCAGCCAAACTCTCTGTCCCTCCCGGCGGTGTCACTCTCCCAGCAGTCCCTCAGGGAACCCCAAGGGACGCGCCGAGGGTCTGGAGCAGGTGAAGGAAGACATTTCCGGGAGCTACTTATCACCCTCTCCTGCAGCTGCCCCTCCTTGGTGGCCTCCGTGGCCCACGGGGCAGTGGCCTCAAAGACGAGAGCACACTGATGTCTCCGTCCTGCACCGGGCCCCACTGCGAACCTGAGACTCAGCGCCCCACGGGCCAGGACGGGGTGATCACCTTCTCTCCCGCTTCTCTTCTGACTACTGCTGCTGCTCTGTCAGCGGCCCGCGCCATCCTCGGGCTCGGCTGACGCCGGCGCCTCTCAGGTGCACGTGTGCACAAACCCGCCCTTCCCGACTGAGCCTCCTGATGTCTCTCCACTTATGCTTATTAGGGCCAGAATTAGAAACCTTTTCTCTTTTTCTCTTCAATTTAATTTCACCATGCATATTCTTCCAATTTGATGAGGCTCAAATACCTGAAATCCCAAAAAGAGCTTCCAGAAAGGATGCTATTCTCTGCTTAAATTTGGGCTCAGCTCTGACCAGGAGAGAAGCCTGAGTGCAGGAGGGAGACACAGAGACGCTGTTATCTGCAGCGGCTGCCGAGGCCAGAGGGGCACTGCGGCTGGCCCATGGTCACCGAGAGAACCTTGGACCACAGCCCTCGTCCTCCTGGCCTTGGACTAATGCTTTCTCCCCTGCTCCGCTGCCCGGCTGCCTTTGCATGCTAACAAAAGTTAAGATTTCTTTCACTATTTCCTGACCCCAGCACATATGCTGCCAGTGGATCGATGCAAGAAGTGCAGGAATTCCGGGGTCAAGGGCCTTCCCCCAAAGGTCACCCAGGGCTCTGCAGGCTTCCTGAGGGCCGATGGGTCCCTCAGCGGGACACCACGGGAGGGACCTCTGTCCTGGCACCCGCCCTGTCGGGGCCTTGTCTGGGTTCCTGTGGTTGCTCCCAGGGCCAGGCCTGGGAGGTTGGGGACACCGCAAGGGAAGGTCATAGGTGAGGGGTCAGGAAGGAGCAGAGGCCACAGGGACCTCAGTACTCTCCCAGGGATGGCAAAGGAGCTGCCAGCTTTCAAGGGCAGCCAGGCGTTTGGGAAGCTGCCGTCACCGAACCGAGGGGCCGACATCCCATCTGCTGTCGTTCGCAGAGGAATTATTTGCTGTGCGACTGTCCCGCATAAAGCACAGGCGCTACGAGCAGTGGCTGCTGCGATGGTGAGGGACAAGAACCTGGGCTGCAGAACCCCCGTCTAGCCCAGGGATAAGCTGCATACCCTGATTTCTACCGGATGAGCCCCTACTCGGGAGGGAGGAAGGCGGTGCCGTGAACTGGGCGTCCACGCCAGGGTAAGGGCTGTGGTCGGCTGGGAGGAGTCTGGGGACACAGGCAGAGGAGCGTGGGGAAAGGGGATGGCTTGAACAGAGCACACAGGGTGGACGGGGACAGCCCCTGCCGTGGGCCTGCCTGGAAGGGGCTGGGCAAGGAGAGGGCCGGACAGGTCGGCGGGAGCTGCTCAGGAGCCAAGGAGCCTCTGGGACTTCCATTCAAGTCACCGGGAGCAGACACAGGGCTCTCTGCGTGGCCGGGGCACGTGCCCACGGGGAGACAGTGGCCGATTCTGTCGTCTGGGTTTTTCTCTCTCCCCGCCTCCTCCGGAGTGCTCCCTACACTGGGGGACGGAGGGCTCTGGGCTGGGATGGGAAGACACGGTATCTGGTCCCACCAGACCGCATGGGCTTGCCAGAGCCCCTGCCCCTCCAAATCACAGACTTCTGTCCACAGGACGAGGGGGCCAGCCTGGGCTGGGGTCCCACCTCTCCCCCGGTGACACGCATCCTGCCAAGACAAAGCTTCCAGGGCTACCGCACACGCTCAGACCAGGTGCAGAACCTCCGGGGGAGCTTCTGGACAGGATTGTGAGTCACAGGACAGACCGGGGGTTGGGGGTTCCTTCACATCCCCAGTCACTCCCGGGGTCACCGACTGTGAATCGCCAGAAGACAAGTACTTCTGAAAACACCTCCTACAGCTTCCACCGTGAAGATGAGGGCGGGGAGGGGATGGACACATGTTTAAACAGTGGCCGATGTCCAGGGAGCTTGGCCTGTTCTCTTCCCAGGGGGTCCCAGCAGCCTCTTTCCCCAGGGCTGGGGTTACAGGGACGAGTGAGCATGGGGTGCTGGGACCCAGGTCTCCTTGGACTGCAGCAGGTCCTGTCTGTTGTGAAAACACACTTGGTTCACCTGCAAGAAGAGTTTCCTTGCTGGAGAGAAGTTTGAGAAATCTCAAAGTGAACCCCCAACCCCAGCCACCCAGAGGGACACAGCGAAAATGTGAGTTAAGGGACAGGTCACTGGAGTGCTGTTGGCCACTGGGACAAGTGACATGGGGGAGGGGAGAGGGAGAAGGGATAAAGAGGAAGAGGAGGAGGAGGGTGGGGGAGAAGAATGCGTGGCTGTGCAGGCCTGGCCCTTCCACAAGCACCTCCAGGACAGGAGAGCTCAGGGGAGGCGGGTGGGAGGGCGGCAGGGCAGCAGCGGGGAGGGCAGGCAGGAGGTCACCAGGTGCCTGTGCCAGGAGCTGGGAATCGGGCCCACAGCCCACAAGCGAGGGATTCTATGTGCATCTCAGAGCAGCGGGGAAGCTGGCTTTCCCTGGAGAGATGGCCCAGCGAAAAGGCCAACGCAGAAGCAGCCCAGGACCCCTCCCCTTGCAAGAGGCTCTGGGACGGGACCCGAGGGGACGGCTGGGCTAGTCTGTGCGGAGGCAGGCGTGGGCCAGGTCGGGCAGAACGCAAAACCTGCTGGTGAAGCCAGCCAAGAGCGTGGGGAGGGGGGGTTGAGGGGGACGGCCACCCCTGGAGCCTCGCTGAGAGGTGGTGGTGGCCTGTCCCCACGTCCACAGGAACGGCCACCTCTGTGTCACACGCCCAGGGAGCAGGGGAGGCCGAGCAGCCACTCGGCCCGCAGGAGGGCAGAGCTGCAGACGTGCACCGCAGGGGCGAGGGGAAGTTGGAGGAAGCCGCTCCAGGTGAACAGCGAATGGCACCGGCAGGATCTTGTTCCAGCTGGGCCCGTGCGCAGAGGGGGCTTTGCTGAGGCCCAAGGCAGGGGGCGGCAGGAGTGGGGGCCAGGAAGTCAAGACAGCAAAGAGAAAACAAAGGATCATGGGCAGCATCACCAGTTGTTAGCAGTGGCTCTGGGCCCAGGGACCTCGCTCCAGCCTGGCTCCCTCTTACTACTCTCACGCTCCCGACAAGCGTCTGAGCTCCCAGGGCCTCACCCTCCCAGTCTATAAGATGTGGCGGTGGCTTCTCCCTAACAGGACTACCTGTCACCAGGACGGGATGCACAGCACTGAGCACAACCCCAGCATGGAAGGGGCCGAATGCACATGAGCTGTATTTTCGTAGCTCAGATCAAAGCAGCTGCTGCCTCCTCCTCCAGGAAGCCATCCTGACTCTACAGCCATTGGAGTTTAGCATCCCCTAATGCTGACTTCAGCCCTCACCCAGATCCCGAGGTAGGCATGAATGGGAAGGGTCGGGACAGGAGGAGGACGCCGTGCAGGGCGTCAGGAGCATTCCCGAGACGGTACACGGCAGAGTGGAGCAGGATGGTGCAGCAAAGCCAGGGGACTCCGGGAGGCCGGGGGCACACTTACCCCCTTCTGGGACCTAAGCCAGAGCCACAGACCGAGGACAGAGGGTGGGCAAGACTCTGGGGTAGCGAGAACCAGTCTCTACCTGAGACGGGTCTTGTGCCACACACCTTCCTGGGTCCCAGGAACGTGACCCAACACGTAAATGAAAGAAAACGTATGTTTCGGTTGGTTCAGAACTTTACTAAGAGGCGTTGACCATTTCGGGAAATCCGGCCCCCGAGGGCCGAGCGTCTCAGCTGCACGAGGAGCTCTGGGCCTGACGGTGACCCGTCTGGGGCGACGGGCCTTGTGCTGGGGCTCCCGGGCGGACACCCTCCCTCTGCAGCGCAGACCAAGCACACGGTCCAGTCTTCCCGGGTAACACGGCGAGGATGCTATGTCGATTTTTTTTTTAATTACACGCATATGTTAGGTCATGCTATCTGACAGTTTCACTTGAGGATGACGGGTATGTTGCATAGTATCCATTGTAAAAGGGCCTGGGGTCTGAGGGGTCGGGAACCAGGGGACAGGGGTGTCTCTGTGCTGGAGGGAACTGTGCAGAGGACGCGTGGGGGTGGGGGACAAGGCCTGGGCTTGGGGGATGACGGTGGGTCTCCGGAGCTTCGCAACCCTTGCAGGGCACGCAGGGGGTGGGCTCTTCCCCGGGTCCCCAAGCTGCCTGAGACTGGGGAGCAAAGAGCCAGCAGGGCTGGGGGCTGGGGAAGAGTTCAACCCAGAGGACAGAAAGGCGGCAATCTATGTGCACCTGTTGGGAAATCTGCTGCAGGAAACGGTTTGCAGCAGCCACGAGTGGCTACTGTGTGGAGGCGGCGTGGCCAGGGACCCCACGAGGAGCACCGCAGACGGACACAGCACGGCACCTGCCCCGCCCTCTGGCAGCAGCGTCCACTGGCTGAAGGGGTGACAGGCCACGGGTGAGCCCGAGGGGACGCAGGGGCTGCCCGGCGGGCACGGGGGAGGACACACACAGAACGTGGCCACGAAGACAAAGCACACGGAGACTCAGGTGGGACAGGAGGCCAAGGCCTCGTGCTGTCAGGACAAAACCGTGTGTACACACACCACACAGGACGGCGGGTCCCCCAAGCAGACACTCACCCCGGCATGGGTGCCGGAAGTCGGCCACATACGAAGACACACTCCCGGCCTGACAAACTGGCAAAGAGGCGGTCCCTCTCGTCACGTCCTGGCCTGACAGCTACACTCTATACTTCGGAACAAATTTCTAGACGGATGTGCACAGGGAAACAGGTGGGGGAGGGGTAGAACCACAGCAACACGCATGTGACCCATCCCTTTGGCAGATACAACACGGAGACCGACCGGGACCCCAGAACGGCACACGGAACAACAGAGCGGGCCACGTTGGATAAAACCACCAGCCCGGGCACGGCGTCAGCCCCACACACAGACAGACCGGAAACCACACACATCCTCACGCAGCTCGCTCCGTCCCGCAAAGGGGATGAGACAGGAACAGGCAGCCCCGGTGACAGGTCATGGTGGCGGCTGGTTGCTCGTATCTGCTTAGGAACTGCTGTATCTGTTGGGGCTGCTGTCCTCCTGCTCCTCTCAGTAAATTGTTTTGAAAATTTCCTATGGAATCTAGTCCATAGCTGTGTGATTTCTGCAGAATTCTGAGCAAAATGCTATCCTGACTTTTCCTGGGAGGGTTTCTTCTTAATGCTCATGAACAGGGACCCAACTACGGGGACCCCAGTCCATCCAATCTAATTAAATGAAACAGGGTAGAACTGGGGGCTTTTCCCCCATCTGCTATTCCTACTTGCAAACACAAAGGATACTGTGTTTACTTAATATCATCATCTATGTTTCCTGTAGCACATTTCACAGTCAAAATGCCAGGTAAACTGAAATCTTTCAAATCGGATCTATTTTATTTCACAGCAGGTGGTATCTACCAAATAGGTATATTTTTAAAAGAATCATCGCTCAAAACCAGCCTGAATTTTACATTCTCACACAGAAATACACATATGCACACACATACCCAAAATATTACATTAAGAAATCTGTTTGAAAACACCACCCTCTATCCATCATCTATACATATCTAACGCATAATTACACAGGCACCCGGTTCTGAAACCTAGCAACGGTATCCAAGCCTTCCTCAGTCGGCTAATCAGGCACCCAAACTCACACATCAGCTCAATGTGCTTCATCTTAAAAAAAACAAGTGCTTGTTTCTCTCGACATAGCTGCAGAAGGACAAGAGGTACGAAAACAAACCTTGTTCTGCTGAAGAAGAACAACCCATGTCATTTAATCCATCTGACACTGCATCTCCCCACAAAGCCAGGCAAAAACAAAAACAACAGAGGTTGTAAAAAATAGGTTATCCCAGTCCATAGCTTATCAGCCGGCAACATGCTTAATATCTGCATGACTGTTTCGGACGCGAGCTCTCCAGCTCCCCAACGGTCTTGATTTTTGGGATCTCCGTCCTATAGGAGCCATTGTAAACGCTCTATAGCAAAAGCCTCTAAAACCTGCTGGGCTCATTTACTCAGCCACTGCTAAGCAGCGGATGGCAGCAAGTAGGGATTAACTTTGCTATTCATGGGCGCTTTTAAACCATCACTTTCTTCGAGCTGGCAAATAAAATAACCAAATGGAGGTCACATTTAATGTTTTTAAAGAGGAAGGGGCATACAAAGAAGCAGACAGCAGCAACATACATGCTAGCTGGGCTGTGAACGGAGTGTTTTGCGACAGGATGAAGTCTCCCTTTTAAAGAGATAGAGAAGTGCCCACACGGCATTCCAGATCCATTTCTGGATTCTACAGACCTCCGCGTGTCCATTAATCACGCTGCTGTGTTTCGGCACGTTTACCGTCTTGTCTCCCAAAGCCACATCCTTGCATCCTAGGTGCGCTTATTTCCTGCCACGATTCCTTCCGTGTTTGGAAAACAAAGGATCCCTCTCTCTCCCAGTAGCGGAGGCTATTTGATCTTTTAAAGGGACTTTTTAAAGAAAAACATCTCACCGATCAGGCTGCACATGGGAAAGTCAGGAAAACGTTTAGTATTCCAACTTACTCACTCTGAAGCATCCAAGTCGACCCCCCCACCGCCCCCGGGATGGAATTCGGAGATCCTTCCACGGCATCTGCGCTAGGAAACGAGACCCGACCTGACACGGGCGAAGGTCTGACCTCCGTCTCCTCTGAGTTCGGAATCCTGACACTGAGGTTGGGTTCTCCAAAACGGTGCCCCAGCTCCACTAAGTGTGTGATGAACAGAACTCTGCTCGTGAGCACGAGGGTTTGTCCCGACAGAGCAAGAGCTCAGGTCCGGGGGGCAGATCCCCATCCATCCACGTTTCCCCTAAGCTGTGACGGCACTCCAAGTCCAGCCTTGCTGAAGATCATCGAGACACGATGAGACTCCTCAGGCTGGGGGTAGCAGACAAGTGGCACCTGGAGAACACGCTGAAGTCCTCCGGTGGTGACCATCCGGCATGTCACTCGCCACTGGCCGGACGACAGATGAGCCGTGACTGTGACGGCCGGCGCAGCACCCGCAAAGGCCAAGAGAATTCCAGAAGAAGGGTGCCAAGCCACAGAAACCAGAGTCAGAAAGCGGAGTGGCCCCGCAGTGGAGTATGGCCCCAGAAATACCTGGTGTAAGGACAGAGGGCACCACGCCCACCGCAACCCACCGCCTCCAAACGCCTCCTCACCCGTGTCCTAGTGAGCTCTGCTTCCCCGGGACTCCAGAAACGCTCAGGACGGAAAGAACATTGCCCCGAGGCAAACACCTTCAACCCCGCAACGGACCTGCTGGTAAGTGCTCTACCCCCGCACCCAGGACCGGGGACCGGGGAGGCAGGTTCACGTTAAGAAGACAAGCATGGGGCACTGGCCCAGGAGGGGGAACACTGGCTGGGTTAGGAGCCGCTCACCCCACCACATTTCACTGAGGCCCAAGACACGGGAGTCGCTAAGGGGAAGTCAGAGTCAGCGCCTGCCACGAGGGGGTGACGCCTCGAGAGACAAACAGCCGTAAAGCAACGTGAGTGCCCTGCTGTGGGCTGAGTGGGGGCCCCAGAGAGATGTGCCCACGTCCAAACCCCCACCACCTGTGACTGAGGCCTTATTTGGAAATAGGGTCTCCTCCTGGGTTTAGGGTGGCTCTAAATCTGAAGACTGGTGTCCTATAAGTGAGAGGGTCCTTGAGACACAGATGCATACAGTGGACGGCCACGTGAAGAGGGGCAGAGGCTGGTGTGACGTGTCTACAACCCAGGGAATGCCAAGAACTGCCGGCCACCACCAGAAGCCGGGAGAGGCAAGGAAAGACCCTCCCTGGAGTCTCAGGAAGGAACCAACCCGCCAACACCTTAATTTTGGGCTTCTGGCTCTAGGAACCATGGGACAGTAAGTTCCGGTGGTTTTATTTAAGCCACCCAGTTGGAGGTCATTAGTTGTGGCAGCCCCAGGAAATGAGTTGGTGGCCCGTCCTTAGGTTCTGAGCGGGCCTGCGGGAGGCAAAGGCGGAGCCGGGGCTTGGACCTCCAGCATCACACCCACGGCAGGGAAGTGAGCGGTGAGTCCAGGCCCCCCCCCCCCCGCCCGCCAGACCTACTGAGTCAGTCAGACTCTGGGGGTGGCGCTGGGCACCTGTATTCCCACCAGCTTCCTGGGGACTCAGGTGCACCCCAAACCTCACATGCACTGCTGGATACTGGGGAGCCTTGGAGGTTTGATGTAGGCGAGTCAAGAGCAGAGTCAGGATCAGGAACAGGAGCGAGAGGCTCTCGGGCTCTGTCTTGGGGATCGACTGCCCGAAACACAGAAGCCTCACCGGGGGCGGGGGACGAAGAAGTAGCTGGACAAGTGGGGGGCCAGGCATAAAGGAAGGGGTGGGGGCTGCAACAGGCAAAGAGACCAGGTACGTGGAAGAGTCTATTTTTCTAATAGGCATGTGCCATCCTCTTACTGAACAGCAACTGACTAGCTCACTCCAACTCAGAAGGGTGCACAAGGCCTGCAGTTCTTTCACCACCACTTCCAGAGCGAGGGGTGGGGGGAGGACAAGAAGGACATTGTCCTCCGTGGTCATCCCCTCCCAGAGGCCAGAGATGAGCCAATGCTTCCAAATCCCCAGCAAGGTGCAGGGGCTGCAGGGGAGAAGCTCGTGGAGAGCTATCCCCGGAAAGTGGTGCCGGGTGGGTGGGGGAGCTGGCGGGATCCCAGGCATCTTTGGGACCTGGCACTGAAGGAAGTTCAAGTACAGCATGGTCTTCTGCCCGCCGAAGGGAGAAAGGATGCCCCTCGGTAGCACAAGAGAGACTGCTCTCCTTGGGATGTGGGGATTCCTCTCTCGGCTGGAAGACACCATGGGCAGTTCTGCCGGGGTTCTAGGATGGCAGCCTCCGAGGTCAGAATTCTTTCCTTTTGTGACCCCACGGAGGTGACACAGCAGCACTGAAAGCTCATCGTCCTGCTCCCTCTCTCTGTCCCTCCTGCCCAGGGCAGCACCTCCCCCTGCGAGGCCTCCTGGGTGGCCCTGACCTTGCAGACAGCACCCTGTCTGCGTCCCCAGCGCCTGGTGGATATTTCATGGTGGGTGATCAGTGTCAAGGAAGATGTTTCTCTCTCTCTCTAAAATGTCAGAAATGAATGTGGAAGTTGAAGAAGAACCCAGGAGTTGCAGGGGAAATAACGGATCCTGCAGGTGAGACCGGCAGTTCCCACCCACCCCCACCCCCGTGAGGAAGGGGTAGGCCAGGACCAGTTCTGTCTAAAACACGACTTCTCTCTCACGTGGAGGATGAGCAACTCGAGAACCGCCGGGAGGGGCCCCCGTGAGCTGCCGGCACAGCGGTGGGGCCGCACCGCAGCCCTCCACCTACCGATTCTCAGACCGGCCCTCTGCAGGCACCAGGCGTGGCCCAGCGCCACTGCCGGGACGCCTCCTCCAGCTCTGCCCCTTCCCTCGGAGCACATCCGGGGGGCCGGCCCAGAGCAGGGAGGTGCTTAGCCCGGGTGACCCCAGAGTGGAGGAGTCTGGAAGAGGAAGCGGAGAGGAGAGACCCTTCTACCTGTGGCAGGGACCCCTCCTGTCGGTGGTCTGTGGCCTAGAAGCCCCCTCTTCCTTCCACCCACCGACCTCGCCCTGGCCCCAGGCCCAGCTGTGTGGGCACCCGAGCCTGCCTCGCCCCAGCCCACGCTGACGCCCGCAGCTCCTGCGTGTAGCCGAAGGCTCTTCTCGGCTTCACCGAGGGAAGGAAGCACCCCAGAGCCAGACGGACTTGGGTTTGAAACCTGGCTTCGCCAGCCACCCTAGCATGTGGGTTTAGAAGTCCGGAATGTACGATGCCGTTGACGCCCTGCCGGTGTCCCCTGGGCGCTCGCGGTTCCCATGCGAGCACTGCTTGCCCCGCAGGCACCTGCGACCCGACACGGTGCTTCTCTGGACCCTGGAAGGAGCATGCGCGGCGCAGGCCGGAACCGACCCGGAACTAAGACCCGTGGGAAACACACGAACTGCTTTGCAACGCCAAGGCTCTCTGCAGCGTCCCAGAGGGCCCACGCCTCAGAGGCCCGAGGAATCGACTGCTCACCGTGGTTATTCGTTCACCCAGAAGTGGGGCGGCTTCCTTAGACAGCGGGCACAGACTGGCACGCAGGAGCTGCCACGACCCGGGCAGGCAAACGCCCGAGCCAGGCACTGTGCCCACCACACGCTCAACACCTGCCCCGCTCCCCCGGGACAGAGTGAGAAGGCAACGTGGGGATGGCCACAGGATAGGGAAGAGTCAAGTGGGTTCAAACCAAGGGGTTTAGCTGACGCGGGACCTTACGATGACTCACCGTGCTTTGATCAAGCGACACACAGAGAGGTGTCTGGGTCCGCAGGGGACTCTCGGCCTTCACACCCTCAATCTCTCTCTTTCTGGGAAATGGCCAGCAAAGTTGATTCAGAAGGCACAGTTTGCACTGACACCAGTGTGCTAGTTCATGATCACAAATCCTCGGACAACTTAGATATGCAGAAGAAACCCCGTGGGGAAGTGCAGAGTCTCTCTCCTTCCCATCTGGGGCCCTGGGGAAGCCCCAAGTCCAGCAACAGCGGACATGGGCTTCCTGCATCGCTGGTCGCAGACGCCAGCCCTACGTCTTCACCGCAGACCGGAGCAGCGTGCAAGCGTACAGAGACCAGAGACCTCAAACCTCGATCCTGCACCGGGAGGCACGGCAGCCACACGAGCCTGCTGTAGGTCCTCCTCCTCTTAACAGGGATGCTGTTTGTCACTTAAATACACCATTGCTCAGAATGGGTGAGTGGTGATTAATATGGATTCACCCCCCCCCAAATAGGTATTACTTTTATTATAATAACAAAACAGCTTTTGTTTGTGAAGAGGTGCTTGCATCACAGATAGGGAAGATAATAATCCTACATCAAAACTGAAAAGACAATACATCTCCCCAGGGTGGGTTTTAAAATCAATTCAGGGCTTCCAGGGAAGGAGAGGTGTCCTGCTTTTGAGTCGGGGAGCTCAGTGGCTGGTCCCTGTATCTGTGGCAGGTGGGGGGGTGCTGAGACTTTGAAGGGCGTGGCTTAGGGGTGGGGGGGTGGCAGCCCCAGATCTCTCTGAGCTCCACCCAGGGAGCAGGATAGAGACGACACCTCACACCTCCCTCTTTGCCGTGCAGGTACCAGTCAAGGTGAGCACTTTGCAAGCTTCCTGAGGGCAGCCCAGAGCCCGTAACCCCCGCAGACAACTGTGGGGCGGAGGGGGCTCTGCGTCCAGGGACGCCCTCCCTGCAGCCGTGGGTGGGACCCGCCCTGAGGCTCCCCCCTCCCCTTCTCTCCTGTGCCCTCTGCTTAAGACAGCCCCGTTCCCTGTCGTGGGTAGCAAACCTCAAACCAAAGCTATCACTCCGCTCGGGTGTCAGGGAGGAGGGAGGACGACAGTCGCCTGCATTCCGAGAGCTCAGTTCATGTTCTAAACGACTGCAGGCTTTCACCCATCAATCCCGCTAATGCGCCCACACAGGCGCTAACGCGGCCCTGGTGCCACCCCGGATCTCAGAGCAATTAAGTGCTTTGCCCTGGCTCACAGGAGGGCCCAGCCTCCAGAAGGCCCTGTGCATGCCATGGTGCAAGCGAAGCATCTGGCCCGTGACCCGTGCGATGCTCTAAGCAGGGCGGGTGCCAGCCAGACTCGATGCGAGGCACACATTCGACAGGGTGCAGACGTGACAGCCAAACACGTGGTTTCGCTCGCCCCCAGTGCCAAAAACAGGGTTGGGGGCACAGGCAGTAAGAGGCAGGTGCCGTGTGGCTGCTTCTCAAGGCGCCCAGGAGGCCCGCCCGGCCCCCGTGGATGGGAGGGCGCCATCTTCGAAAGCTCACCGCTGCTGGTCCAACGGGACTGCTCCCCGCTGCAGGTCCGGTGCAGGCCCGGGGCGGGAGGAAGCAGGCCGGCGGGCTCGTCCACGGTGCAAGACTGGGCCCAGCCCACGGCAGGGCGACGGGAGGGAGGGCGAGCCCCAGAGACTGCCCTCCTGGTCGGCACAAGAGGTACTAGAAAGGGGAGCGTTTGTCAGCACAGTCTCGGGGGAAGTGGAGGGGACCGGAGGGGAAGGGGGAGGACACTGCTGGCTCTCCCCTCCTCGCCTAGTCGCCAGCTCTCGCCTAGATGGAAGCGTGCAGGTTACAGACCTTTCCAAGGAACACATCTAAGTCAGCTGCAAACAAACGACTCCCCAATCAAAGAGCAATGCCTACATCCATCGCTTGACGCCTAGCAAGTTCCCCTGCCTGATTTCTTTTCTTTTCAGATTTTGTAAAAAAAAAAAAAAAAAAGGCGTTACATTTTTAGAGCAGTTTTAAGTTCACAGTAAAATTGGGCAGAAGGAACAGAGCTTGCCCGTGTACCCACCCCCACCCCCGCCACCAACATGCATGGCCTCCCAGCACCCACTCCCCTACGCGCTGGTGCAGCGGCTGGTGCAGCTGATGCCCCACCCCCCTCAGCACCCAGAGCCCACCGTGCACTTTAGGGCTCACTCCTGGGTGCGTACGTTCTAGGAGTCTGGGCACCTATCAGTTTTTACCAAGATTTGGGGAAATCAGATACACAAATCAGAGAGAGAATCCCAGAGCCAACCCTTAGCATAAATTAAGCATTTCCTGTTCCTCTGCCCACTCCGCCAAGTCAACGATCTGAGTGTGGAAAGACCTGGAAACGGGGCCTGTCGGAGGAGATTAGAACGTCATCTGCAGAAGCAGGCTACACATGTCAATGGCCTCATTTCCAAGGTCTTCCTTGGCCCCATCCCTACCATAAGCTGAAAAAACCGCAAGACTGAGATGGAAAACGCTCTCTGTTAAGTCCTGCTAAAAGTAGGCTCTGAACCAATCTGAAAAGCTGGTGAATGTCTCCTGAGCCAAACCGAATTCCGATCAGCGAGGCTACTCACCGACGTCTGTCTCCTTGTGGTTCTTGATGTATTCTGCCAGTTCAAAGTTGCCTGCGATGATCGCCACCTGTGAAGCGGAAATCATATTAAATTAAGTGTCTCCTGCAGAACAATGATTTTTTTTTTAAATATACTTTTACACCACTGAAGGCCTCACGCCACAAGGAGCACAGTCTCAGCTCTCAAAATGGCAGGTGCACATCTACTGACTCTCATCTTCTCACTCTGCCAAACGTCACACTTGCTTTTCGCAAAACCCCTGGTCATTTTACGATGGCAAGGTTATCACTGCACTAGGACCTATGTGAGCGGTGCCTCTATGCAGAAGGCATAGGGAGGAAACCATCTATACGGTGGCAGTGAATTCAGCAAAGCCAGAACTTGGAACCCCCCCCCAATCAACTATGTCCTGTGTTCCCCACAGGGCTCAACTAGTTGAGTCTCACACCACTGGGGAGTCCCATTTTTCTGATTAGATGCAAGCCAGTCCCCATAAATGCAGAGAGGGGAAAACCTCAAAAAAGCATCTAAAACTCTTCATCGAATTTCAGTTCAGCGGGAAAAATTCCTCCCACAGACGTATGCTCAGCCCGGTGGGTGGCATCAAAACCAACACCTACAGAAATTGTCCTAACTCAGGCCCTACAGACCTGTTCCCTAATGCATCATGATCCTTGACATGCAGAAACAGCCAGGTAGGTGAAGCCAGGGGCTCCTGGAGGCCCCAAAGGGAGGCCAGAACCAGGGACCACATGGGCAAGGCTCACAGTGCCCCAAAGGGGAAGATTTTGGTCTCAGAGCCAACATGTAGGCACCCAAAAAAGAGCCAGGCATTCTGATGCCAGCCTGGAGGAACACACACAGCTACGAGTTGACGTCAAAGGATAATGTGGAATTAGCCAATCAGCTGGAGGCCCTTATGAGCAAAAACCTAGGTTTCCTGTGGAAGCAGAAATCCGTCCTCAAGACTGCAGCATCGGCTGCTGCCTGAGTTTCCAGTCTGCCCCGCAGATTCCAGGCCTGCCAGCCCCACAATTGTGCGAGCCAGTTCCTTACAATCCGTTGCTGACTGATACACATTTTAGTACTGGGAGTGGGGTGCTGCTGTCACAAACATCAAGCAATGTGGAAATGGCCTTGGAACTAGGTAATGGGCGAGCAGAGGCTGGAAGCGATCGGAGGTCCATGCTGGAAACGCGAATGTGGAAGTCATTCTGGTGAGATCTCAGATGGAAAGGAGAAACATCTTACTGGAAACTGGAGCAAGAGTGATCCTTGGTATAAAGTGGCAAAGAACTTGGCTGAATTGTGTTCTAGCGTTTTGTGGAAGATAGACCCTTGTGAGCGATGACATTGGATGTTTAGCCAAGGAGATTTCTAAGCAAAGTGTGGAGGGAGCAGCTGGCTCTTCCTGACTACTTATAGTAAAAGGCAAAAGGAAAGAGATGAATTGAAGAAGGAATTGCTAAGCAAAAAGGAACCGGAACTTGAAGATTTGGAAATTTCTCAGGCTGTCTGTGTGGCAAAAGGTGAGAAAGCCTACCCCTGCTGCAAAACACAAACCCCGAGGGTGCGGCTGGAGTATCACCAGATCACAAGTGTGGGATCACACAAGCAGCAACACAGCCAGTTCGAACTGACAGGATGGAGACGGGACAAGATGCAGGACGACTGTCGGACTTGACAGGGAGGTGATGGAGCTATTAGGCTGTGGGTGCGAGCTAGTCTTCAAGAAGAGGGAAAAAAATGACCCTGAAGGCGACCCAGAGATTATCGGGATGACCATCTTGGTTTCAGCAGCCAGACGGCCTCCACCCAAAGCAGTGTGGGCAGCTGCGCCGGCCAAGGAGTGGGCAGTCTCTGGAGCTGTTGCTCTGCTGGGCGTGACGGTGGAAGGAGGTATTTAGGGACAGGTGTGCCTCTGGCCATATTCAGTCGGAGAGGCAGATGTTCGAGGTGCCTCCTCCCGCCACGGCCCACCTTTGGCTCAGCTTTCAGCGCTCGACTTAAGCGATGTGGCTCAGCAAAACTTCTCCGACCCATGCCGTGGCTGCCTGGCTGAGCCAGACACCCCCTTCTCTTGGCCCCCATGGTTGTGCTGCCTCCGTAGCAGAGCCAGGCCTCCGTGCCCACAAGGGCAGGGTGTCTCTCCCCCACTCCTGCGGGTCGGCCCCGGCTGAACCTGGCAGACCAGTGAAAGGCTGCTGCCATAGGGATGGAGGGCCCAGGCTGCCTGGTGCAAATTCCAGACTTGTACTGTGTGATATTGCGCATTATGTTCAATCCGTGGGCCTCGGTTTTCCCATCTGTGAAATGGGTTTGGTGTGAAGGTTCAGAGCAGTGCCAGGCATATGGTCAACCTTACAAAAGTTTGCTGCTGGGATTACTGTTCTTGGGAAATGGTTATTGATGACTTCTGTGCAAACAGCAGACTGCTCACTGAGAAGGTCGCCTAAGCCACCCACATAAACATATAATCGGACACAAGTGCACACCCAGGACAGCTGCAGAAAATAACTTGACAGCGGACCATCTAGCAGTGAGTCCAGGCTACCGCTTCCAAAGAAAAGCTCTAGGAACTCAAACCTGGTCACCCACACAGCAGCAAGGCCACTTGCTCCATTCCAACCAAAACATCTCGGCTTATAATGCACATGAGAACAATATGCATTTACTTGTCATAACTGCACAGGAAGCAGCCACCTGCCACCCTCTGCCACTGCTGGCCCAGGCCTGGTAAGTGTCTTCTGGAGGAAGAATAGGGGACCAAGTTCGACGTGGCATTTCAGTGCTGTCTAGCCGGCGTTCAGCTGCGGGTTTGGATGCATAAGGCAGGCAGAGTGCGGGGTCTGTCTCCTCTGGTTCGGGGTGTAGGTATCAGTAACAGCACCTCGAATGATGGTGAAGATACAGCAACACCCCAGGCACTGCACTGTGCCGGGCACCAAGTCTTCCTCCCACCTCCATGTTCAACACGGAGCAGGTGGAGACCCATGCCAGAGGCGCACCCCAAATCCCCAGCCTGGCCCTCGTGTCTGGCACACCCTCCCATCCGCCACCTGCACTAATCAGACAGCTCCTCCGTGCACCCAGCGCCTGCACCCGCCCCGACAGGGAGACCTGGAGGCCTGGGGGCATCGTGCCCTTGCTCAGTGCCCGGGTGGGTGTACTCCACTCACCAGGAACAAAGTCCTCAAGGAACACGCAGTGAGGAGGATCAGGACACCACACCTGCAGGAGCCTGGCAACAACCCCAGTCTTGTGCCAAAGGCCCGTGTTGGACGCACCCACGGGCCCAAGCTGCCCAGAGGCGCCTGAGAGGTTGGGGGGCTGTGGGTGCAGCAGGTGGAGCTGTCTACCGGGTCCTGCGGGCAGTGTGGGGCATGAATGCTGTGCCCCAGCCTCTGAGAGCGTAAAGACCAACACGGGACGTGTGAGGAACAGCCCGGTGCTCTCAGGCACAGCTCCTGCATGGATGGAGGAGGGGCGTGAGGCGGGCCAGGGTCCCCCGTGGGGACTTGGGACCTGGGGAAGATCTGGAGGATGGACAAGCACCTGGCTGGTGGACAAGGGAGGAGGATGGGGGACCACAAGGTTGGTCCCCAGTGAAGCTCTCTGCAGATTGAGATTTGACGCCTCCTGTTTACATCAGGCAGCCCCTTCCAAGATGGTTTCCTGGACAGCTCCAGATGACACCTCTGTGGGCTCAACAGAGGTGGGTGCACCCACCCGTGCACCCACCGACCCACCATTAAGTGAGCACCAGGACATGCCACGCCCCACACCACCTGGCACCGAGGACGGCCCGCCCTGATGCACCTCTCGATCTGTAGGCGTGAGCTTGCGTGCTGGGTCAGGTGACAACTGCACCTGAACCCAGGCGTCACATGGGCTTCTACGGTCTGAACGTCTATGTCCCTCCAAATTCACATGTCCAAACCTACGCCCCAGTGCAAGGGTGTCAGGAGGCAGGACCTTTGGGAGATGGTCAGGTCGCCAGGGTGGAGCCCTCGTGAATGGGGTCAGTGCCCTTAGCAAAGAAGCTCCAGAGAGACCCTTGTCCCCTCTGTGATGTGAGAACAGAGGGAGACTGCGGAGTAGGAATCGGACCCTACTCAGACATCGTATCGCGGGCGCCTGGTCTTGACCCGCAGGCTCCAGAACTGTGGCGGGAATGTCTGTCGTTTGTAAGCCACCTGGTGTAGCCTAAGCACACTAAGACAACGTCCATCCTGTCCCGCCTGTCACCTGAGCTGACGCTGGGATCAGAGCAGGTGCCCACAGACCTGCGCCTTCCTGCTTAGCGCAGGGGAGTGGCGGCACACGAGAACTTTCTGCAGCAATAAAAACACCCGGGAGCCGCACCGTCGCCTTTGGACACTCCTCTCAGTTTCCCTGGCTCTGGGGAGGGCGGTTAGGACTCCAGGGACGCTGCTGCCTCGCTGTGATGCCCACAGCGCGGCCTGCTCTGTCCTGAACCCACTCCTGGCAGCTGCAGCCACCTGCGGAGGAAACCCCTCCCCCGCCCCGGACGCAGCATCCTTCTCTTTCCAAAACGAAATGTGCTTCCCAAATGGACCCAGGTGGCTCTGTGGTCCTGACACCTCTTCGCCACAACGAGAAAGTGGCTCCTTGAAGAGCCAGTGAGGGAAACCGAGGGCTCGCCTCCTCCCCATCTCTTGTCTCCTTCCGGAGATACTGAGTCTTGTTTCAGATTCCTGGGCGGCTCGGGAAGTGACCGATACCCACAGCCCCGGGAGGCTGGGAAGGGCGTTTGAAGTTTGAGCATCCTCCAGGCATGGCAGGCGGGAGACTGGGCTCCGTGAGGTCAGAGGTCGCTCTCCACCAGGCAAACGCCAAGGGAGTCTCTGCCCGGCTCTAGGCTAACCCCTGGGGTGTGGAGAGGCAGGGGACACGCCTAGGTTCCGGAGAGAACCTCCCTGGGGCTCTACCAGAATCCCAGTGGGGACAGGAGCCTTTGCAAATCCACATGTGTTCCCCGAAGGCCCCTGGTTTGCTCCTGGACCTTATGCCAACCCAAGGGGGCCGACTAGACAGAGACCCTCTCGGTGATATGAGCGGCCACCCACCCCTCCAGGGACTGCCAACTCAGGGGTGCTGGGCGCTGGGCCCCAGGCCAGAGGAAGCAGCCAGGGCTTGGGAGTCTGCCCTGTGGGCGGCTCTGTGCCGGGTGACACAGTGGGCCCCTCCCCCAGGGACCGGGGGCCCCAGCGTTGAAGCAAGACTGCCCTAGGCAAGGCCTCCACTTGCTGGTACCCAGAGGCTGGGGGTCAAATGGCCCCCAGGCCCCTAGAAAGCCCAGCGGGTCCAGGCCCCTCCACCCTCCCACGGCTGAGGGAAGGGACCCCCGAGTCGTGGTCAGCCCTCGCTCCGGCAGCACCGTGTCCCAGAGCCACGGGGACCACAGACGGCCAACACCCCCTCTGTACCTGCGTCTCCTCCTCTGTAACGGAGGGTCATAATACACGCGTGATCTTCTATGACTACTGTGAGAATTTAAATAATGAATATTGGTTAGTGGCTTAAAACAGCATCACCTGATATCAGCAACTGGAACGCAGAGATCTGTTTTTAAAGGAGACAGTATCATCGCCTGGGTGAGCTTGTTTCAGGAAACAAGAAAATGGATCAATATAATTCATCACGTAACAGAAAAAGGAGGAAATCTATCTAATTATCTTTGATGGTTGAGGGATCGGATCTCAGTTTTGATAAATGTTTTATCAAAACACATCGGATACAGTAATACAGCTTCATGATAAAATCTAATAGACTGGGAATCAAAGTGAACTCAGTCTGCTAGCGCAGCAATTAAATACCTATCACTGAAAAAAAAACAGCTGAAAACAAAGTAACGCACGACCCTGAGGATCATGCTCTAGGTGCACTCCCGTGACCGCGTTTGAGTGGAGGGTCGCAGGGTGTGACAGCCTCCACGCAGGTCTGGCTATCGGCTGGGGCTCAAGTGTTTTTTTCTCATGAATCGGCCCACTCCCCTGGAGACCAGACTGGCCTCTCGACATGGCAGCCCCGGATTCATGCTGCATTCGGACATCTGAAGCTTCAAAGCTCCCCGACGCTGGGCTCTGCATCTCGTGCAACCACCACCACCTCTGGCAAAACCTGCTGGTGAAGCACGTGACCAGATGCCAGGTGTGGGGCACACAGACTCCACCTGTGGATGGCAGGGGCTGCACTTTCCAGCCTGCTGCAGTTCCAAACTGTACCTGCGTGGTGACCGCAGCATGGGCACGTTTCACCAGGATCAGCAGGTGTTTGGTCGGCCTTGGCCTTTTGGACTTGGGATCCCAGGGACGTCCCAAAGGTCACACAGCAACCTGGGATTTGAACCCGGGCTCCAGAGTCTGCACTACACATGCTGCCCGGGTAAGACTCATAGATACTGGCGAGCTACCTCCCAGGGACGCTGGTGTTCCACACCAAGGTTACTTTCTAATTACAGGGGGATGATATTGAACATGCAGTTGGCGTTGGGAGATCGTATTGGAGGAGAAAAATCATCTTTGACGTTTAGAAGTTTCTGACCCAATCGACAGGCCAAGTCACACCATGATCCAGCCCATCTACCTGCATTTCAGCGGCTCAGCTTCCAGCGAAGACTTACAAACATTGACCAATTAAAAAACCCGCCAGGTCTGTGCTGACCCTCTCGGGTAGAAGAGGCCTCTGGGCAGTATTATCCAGTTCTCTGTCCTCTGAAATTTTTACGGGAGTCAAGGGAATAAAACACCTCAAAAAACATTTTGCATAAAAGTTTAACAGACACATAAAAGAATGAGAAGTAATTATTTCGTGTGGACCAAAAGAGCCGTCCTCCCTTTCCCAGATGGATTTGCTAATAAAACGAAAATTTCTCCTTTGAAATGGCAGTGGCTTTGCTGCAGGACACCATTTGTTCCCAGAAATCTTAATAGAAAGTTCTTCAGTGTTTGCAGAGCCACAGTCTGCAAGGCGGTGGCTCTGGCGGGAGCCTGAGGCTGGAGAGCCGGGAACCCACAGCGCAGGGAAGACTTTCTGCGTGGCCGGAAGGTCCTCCCGCCTTACGGGGCAGAGCGAGGGCGCCCACTCTGCTGCGCGCAGCTGGGATTTCTGGGGATTGCAGATGTCTTGCAGGTTAGAAAACAGGCTTCTCGAGTTCAAGGAAGTTGGATTTCCACGCTCCCCAAAGGTAGACCTTGTTCCTCCCACTCCAGAGCCTAGGGTGAGGCAGGTGTTGTATTCGTGGCCTCGTGTGGCTCCAACTGCGGGAAATTCTCCGGCACCTCGGTTGAAGCACCCCCTCCCTGCTTGATAAAAGGAAAGAGGGAGATTAATAATGAGATTTGATTCAGAGGCAAAGACTGAGTACCATTTTCTGCTGGATGGCAACCGAAGAAGGAAAGGACAGCTGAGACTACGGCACACTCCGTATCAGCCAGCCGAGGCGGCGCGGCTTAACCAGCAGAAATCTATCGTCTCACGGTCCTGGAGGCTGGACGTCCAAGATCAAGGTGTCTCCAGGGTGGTTCCTCCTGAGGCCTCTCTCCTTGGCTTGCAGACGGCCACCTTCTCCCGGAGTCCCTCTGTGGTCGTCCCTCTGTGCATGGCTGTGCCCTGCTCTCCTCGTCTTAGAAGGACATCAGTCATACCTGATTAGGGCTCACACGAACGGCCTCATTTTAGCTTAACTTTCTCTTTAAAGACTCTGTCTCCAAATACAGTCCTATTCTGAGGTGCTGGGGGTTAGAGCCTCACTATAGGAATTCAGGGGGACCCAATGTAGCCCGTGACGACGTGCCGAGCCCGAGTGTGGGGACTCTTTGCCCGCCTAGTGGACACGACAGTCCTCAGCAGACACCCAGGCTGGCAGCGTCTGGGACCAACACGACGGCGTGGGAGTCCCCCAGGCGGTTCCCAGGCGGCGGGGCGGGAAAGGGCACCTGCGCACGTGACTGTCACAGACAGAAACGCAGAAACAGAAATAAATCGCTTCTTCTCCCACCCTCTAGATTCTGCTGTGAAGCATTTCCACGAATCCCCCAAAGCTGGAAGAACGGCGCGATGAAAATCGGCACCTTCCGACTGCATCGCACTTTTGTTCCCGTGCTGCTTGGCGTGGCGCGGTACGCACACACACGCGGGGGCACGCAAGTTGAGTTTTGCCGCCCACGGCGCTGCTTCCAGCTCTGAACGCCTCGGCATCTGCACACGGAGGGCGTCCCCCTGCACATGGCGTCCCGACCAGACGATCGGCACTCGTCCCCAGATGCCCTCCAATACTCACGGGTCTGCACATGCCTCTGCCCCCTGATTTCCTGTGTTAATTTGGGTCAATGTCCAGAGAGTGAAATGCATGGGCATTAAAGGGACAATTCGACAAGTCTTGATGAACATACATGACCACGTTACCACTAACCCTCAAGAACCAGGGGCCACAGGCGACCAGACTTCTCTCACCACAGATAAGTCACATCTGTTTGCTGCACTGGTCACATACGATGAAATCACGTGTTACGTGCTCCCGTGTGTGTCTGGTTTCTTTGGCTGAACATGGTGTTTCTGAGAGTCGCTCGTGCTGCCGTGGGC